>JAPZDV010000014.1:5837919-5850182 GCA_029814665.1 Acanthurus lineatus
TAAAAATACTAAACTCTATACTTATATTTATCTCTCTCTCTCTCTCTCTCTCTCTCTCACACACACACACACACACACACACACACACACAAAGACACACACTGTCATGTGCAGCACCATAATGATCGCGGCCACTGCAGCTCCTAATGCATCATCTGTCCATCAGTGTCAAGTGACCGATATTTTCATAGATCATTAGGTCAGTTTCCTGAATGGAGGGGATCAGTCCAGCGCAGCAGATGGAACATCCTGATGCCAAATTACAGGGTGGCATTAGTGTAGGTCATATCTGCTCAACAGGCCGGAGACCAGATATCATGGATGTTTTATCCTGTCCTGGATGAGACTGCCTGCAGAACTATGGCGCCCTGCAGAGGTGAGACTTGGTAATTGCTTTCAGTGAATGGAGGTTGTAAGTGGGTGGGAGAGACAGCTGAGGAGGGATTATTTATTTATTCAGTCATTTCTGTTCAAAAGTAACCCCTGCATTTCTACTAATTTTATTTAAACTAAAGTGAATAAAAGTTATATTTCCAAAGCATGTTTGAAAACTTAATGTTTGTTTTTCACTTATAAAGTTGTAGGAAAAAGCAGTGGTGGAGGAGGTTTTTTTCAGGTATTGGTATTGGTATGTCACATAGGTATTGGACACAAGCACAACACCTGCCCAAGTGTGTCCTCAGTATAGACCTCTAATCTTTGGTATTGATCTGCGCTGTCTTGCATCATGATAAATTGGCTCACTTGTTCACTTTCAGCTCAGGAAACATCTCTTGTGTCTCATTTAAAATCAGGCGTTCAGTGTCACAGCAGTGCAGAGAGATCTTAATTTCAAGGTGTGATCATGTGACCAAATGTGACCGAGAAAGAATGAAAAAGTCAATCATCACACATTAAACAATCAGAACCTGCTTGTTTTAGCGGCTGATTGAGTTGCTCCACATTGAAAAACACACAAATGCAGGACCTGCAGCTTGGCGGCGGCGGTGGGGGGTGTTTCTGGGTAATTTGTTGTTTCCTTTCTCGAGCAGAACGAAAGGCTGAGAGAGCGAAAGGACTGACATCAGTGCACAGTGAGTGATTACTGATAATAAGGTGCTAGCAGCATGAACTGATAGCATGGAGAGAGGGAGGACGAGAGAGGGAGAATGTGTTGCAGTAAGAGGGGTCTATATTGGCGATGTGAATCGGCAGTGAAGCATTCTGGGGCTTCGTGTTACAGGCCTTATAAGGGCCAGGGCCCCTGTGTCTCTGCTCACCTCGGCTATTCTTAGGCCGTCCGTCCCTCGTCCCTCAGCAACTCTGCAGGCAAGAAACATCTTCATCTTTTTCTTAACATTAAGTTTAAAGTTGACTTTGAGTTCTTTGATCTTCAGGTGGGTTTTCTGGTGAAACAAGGTGAAACAAGTTTGTTTTTTTCTGCAGAGGCTTTACACTGTGTATTTCTGTGTCTATGTCCTTCCATTTCTGTGTGTGTGTGCATTTGTGTGTGTGTGCGTGTCACAGAGGCTCCACGGCACCTGACCCACCCACCCACCAGCACCACCAGCACCACCCCAAGGTGTTTGTCCTGAGAGCTGGTAGCAGACGGGGGAGAGACGGTCGCAAAGCGAGGGCTGACGGAGGAGAAACGGCGGCAGGAAGGAAAGGATAGCAGGAGAAGAAGAAGAAGAAGGAGGACAAGGGCACAGCAACCAGGAGGAGAAACCACACAGCCAGCAGGAGTTAACAACAAGGAGGAGTGTTGACGTTTAGCCGAAGATGAGTTCGTACACAGTGACTCTGAACGGCCCCGCTCCATGGGGCTTCAGACTACAGGGAGGAAAGGACTTCAACATGCCGCTCACCATCTCCAGGGTAAGATGTGTGCTGTGACAGAACAACTTACATTAAAATACCAAGTAACAAGCAATGTGACGTTACAAAAGCTGCAAACAAACATCAGCAAAGTGATAATCAGCTGTGACAAAACAATCAACTGGTTTAGAAATGATTTCTAACCGAAACTAAAGGTCCACGATACACTGACTGACTGACTGACTCTGGTGGATGAATCCATTCAGAGATAATAAAAACCAGCAAAAAATGATGCACAACAATGTAAACAGACTTCTAAAAGCTTCACTTTTGTCACATTTTCCTGTTTCATATAAAAGAAAACAATGATTTGGTGAAAATATGTGAAGGTATCCAAGTAAAAACAAAATCAGGTTTAAAAATGAAGCTATTTTTAGATGTTAGAGTCCCATCTAACTCCTGTTTCACCATTAAAACGAGTGTAAGTGGAGCATGTTTATCACAGGACCTCCTACACTGTAAAACACAGCCCTTTAAATAGTTAAAAGCCACTTAAAAGTCTGAAAATCTCATTTTGAAACCCACTTTTTATCCTATTCACCTTAAAACCAGCCCATCATTTGATCTGACGATAACATGATGCGTGTTTAAACTTCATCAAGCTTGTTTCCATGCATGTGCAAACCTTATATGCGTGTGATATGTTTGGCGCAGGTGTAATCTTTGTGTGTGTGTGTGTGTGAGCTGTGGTTATGTAATGTTGCTGTAGGTGATGATGACAGAGGGGCTCAGATGTGATCTCCCTAGAGGTTTCTAGAATAGAGCAGCAGTGGAAAAGTTGTAAGCTGTTGCGGCAAACATTTTCTTGACCCTCTATTACAAACAAAAGCCCAAAATATTTCACTCTTAAATTCTGGCTGGATGTATAATCAGCTTAATTAAACATGACTAAAATGTAGAAAGTTAATTTTTTAGCTCAGCAGGGCCAAACTATCAATTCAGGATGAGTGATTTTAATGATATTGAGATCATTTGGGTAATTCTAAGAGTGAAATCTCTTACAAACATGTTGAAAGGTTACAAAAGGACAAAATTGAGGAATTTTTTTCTCATCCAACAAACAAACAAAATGATTTATTAAATCAAATTTTAAGAACATAAAATGTTCCTCAACCATCAGTTTACACTAAGAACTTTTTACAAATATTGGTAGAATTTAAGAAAAAGTGGAGAAAATTTGGTGCCAAAAGTTAATTTAACTTCAGCGACAGAGCGACTGGGTGTCTTTCTCTCTCTCTCCTTTAAATAGCACTAGAGGAGAGATGGATGGATGGATAAAGAGAGAGGGGTGGGAACGGGACAGTGGAGAAACGAGGAGAGCGAGGAGGCTAACGGGCAGCTTGTGTTACCTTTAGTAAGCTTTATTCCTCGCTTATAGTCAGTTTCAGTTTCACCGTTTGGAGCTGCTCCTGAGGGGATGCAGCTCGTCGGGGTGCAAGGGAGTGAAAGGGAGGATGGATGGATGGATGGATGGATGGATGGATGGAAGGAGCATTTGATAGATTCTTGGGATGAGAGGGAGGAGAGGAAGGAGGCAGAGGAGACGAGGCTTAACTTAGCATCTCGATCCTCAGTCCTGATTGATGCTCAGTTTGCAAAACGTGGATTCGCAGCTGCAGACATCTGCTAGTTTATTGTCTTCTGATCCCGGTCTTAAGCAACCAGGGGGGCTTTGATCTGCAGCCGGTGTGACATTGTGTCACCGGATTTGTGTTCATCCTGCGGTCACGCTGGGCTCTGATAGGTTAACATAAAACACTGCAGCTTGGCATTAAAGCTCAGAGTGCATTAGAGTTTGACGTAACACCACCACAGTTTATATTTCAGTTTCCTCTTTCTAAGAAAGAAAAGAAGGGATTTTATAAGACGATAAGTGGGTTTTTTATGGTTAAAAGTATGAAAAAAGGATGAAATAGTTGCTTCTGCGTGTGTAATCATGACTTTTAAGTCTATTTACTCGCTTTCTTGAGGCTAAATGAATGAAAACAGTTCAAGTGTAATGAGCTGACATATTGATGGATGAGGGAGCATCAGTTTATAGATTGATGTTCTCACATTCACTTCTTGTTTCTCATCTGTTTTGTCTGAGGTTTGAAAACATGCACCACAGAGTGATATTGTTATATGCCTTCATGCATAATTAACCGTTTAGCAAAAAAATCTTTCTTTGCCTGTTATAGCCGTACTTTTCTGCCTCCTGCCAGTTACATTAAAGGGGGATATAAGGGGAATTTAAATCTGGACCCTGTGTTTACATGTTAGGGTGTACAAATGACTGGTGCTCACTGAAGGGTTTGTAATTGTTACAGTAGATCACCTCAGGGGGGAGCTGCAACACGGCTGCAGCGGCTTTAATGTATTCCTTTGGGGCAACTACAACCATCTTTACTTGTCCACTAAATCTGCTTTTTTGCTACTCACAGGCTGCAGGTTTTGGATGGATAAGGAAGGAGCAGTTGGAACAGACTTTAACTTTACTAACTTTACCAATAACTTTTTTAATCCTTGAGAGACTTATTTCTGTTCAAACAAAAAGGATTTAACTCTTTAACGAAAAGGTCGGCTTTAATTTAAGACACATTCTACAATGTGTTAAAAAGAAAAAGGTCAAGAAGCAGAACAGAGAATGTTTGAAACTGTGACACAAACATAATGCAGGTAAAATGTTGTAGAGGACGACTGCACTTAATGTAAATAGAAAGAAAACAGAATCAAGGAAGTCTCATATGAATGTCAGCAACAGGTGTGTGAGAGGGGTTTATGTGTGTGTGTGAGTGTGTGTGTGTTTTGAGGGGATGGAGGAGGGGCTCAGCAGGGTCAAACACAGGGGAAGCCAGACAGCATTGCTTATTTTTAACTCTTTAACGAGTCGACTGTAAGTTTAGACCCATTACTGTACAGCTCAGGTCTCCGTCCACTTACACCCTCTCTCTGTGTTACATGAGTTTTTAAAAAAAGTGTTTCTTTAAAAACGAAATTAAAGATTCACAAGGTAACAATTCAGTTTGTCTGCAAAATAAAAGCACTGTTTAAAAACTCTATTAGGTTTTACTATTCGGTCACTATGAGTGGACTGTTTGAAGTTTCTGTCCTGCTCACTTCATGGCTTTGTGATCGGAAATCCTGCAGCTTTCCTACGTAGAATAAAAAAAAAATCAGGATGATTTGTAAAATAAAATAGAATGTAATAATTTTCTTATTCTTTTTGACATTTATTTAATTAAAAAACAAAAAAATACAACATATTTAATGTAAAAATCACCCAAATGGTAACCTCTGCAGTTCCTCAAACGGCCACTTGAGGCTGCCTCAAAGAGCAGGTCAGTCTTCAAAGAGCCTCGTTTTAAAAGTTCAGTTTTAAAACAGTTTAACATGTTTACAGCAAGGGAAAAAAAATCTTTTTAAACATTTTTTTCATTTAATTTATATGTATATATATAATATATATATTATAATAAGGCTTAAATCTAGACTTAAGCTCCACCTTCCTGCCAAATAGAGTCCCTTCTGGCTTTTTAAAATAAGCAAGATGGTAACAGTAAAAATACAAAACTCCAGTCTTCAAAACTACACTTGACAACATGATGACAGCTCTGTCCACTTTTTAATTTACTGTCTGTGGTTTAACATCATCAAAAACAAAAGAACATCAAACAAAAGCTTATTCTAAAAGGGCAGGGAGACGACAAAAGATGTGGAATACAACAAAAACTCCTGTTTGAGCATTTTACAGGTGAACAGGTAAATTGGGAACAGGTGATAGTACCATGATTGTTTATAAAAAGACCTTGACAAGCTCAGTCTTTCACAAGAAAGGATGGCGGTTCAGCACTGCAAAAGAGGTGATTACATAAATAAAGGCTGTAAGTGCATCGTTTGGAAACGGTTTGTAAAATCATTGTTCGTAAATGATCTCATTCTGTGTCGGGTTGTACAGGCCTCATGTGCAGCTCTGCAGACTGATTGGACTCTTAGATGAAATTTGGTTCTCCTCTGTTGATCAATTTACACAAAAATTGCAGAGCTGATGGATTAGTTTATCCTGCTTCATCAGCTTTTCTCTCCTCTCTACCTTGAAGGCTTATTTGCTGAGGTGCTGCACACAAAAACACATGAGCAGCATAAATCATTCGACCTGAGGGTTGCAGCAAAAATGAACTGTCAAATAAACAAATTATTTAATTTACAAGTTGAGTTTAGCTTCTTCTGTTTTCTTTTTTTTTTCACAGCCACCTCAGGGAATTAACCCACCATTCATAAATCTGTAACATGTGTGCGTGTTGATGTAACTGCATATGTTTATCGGTTTTGCTTGAGTGTTTCCTGAGGAATCTGTGTCAGTGGTCCTGGAGTGACACACTAAGACCACTGACACAGATTCCTCAGGAAACCCACACTTTGTCTGTTGACCCCTCTGTAGATAACTCCGGGCAGCAAGGCAGTGGGCGGCAGCCTGGCCCAGGGCGACATCATCTCAGCCATCGACGGGGTCAGCACCGAGGGGATGACACACCTGGAGGCCCAGAATAAGATCAAGTCTGCCACCAACAAACTGTCACTCACCATGCTGAAGTAAACAACCAACACACACCAAAAAAACACCCGTTTTCACAAACTTAAGTCGTTGATGCAAAAGTTAATTTTGACAAACTGAGTATTACCTGCAAGTACAGGAAGAACAGTAAACATCTAACAGGAAGTCAAAGCATTGAACACAGTGTTGTTTTAGTTGCTGTCATTGGTTTGTTAATAGGTGTTTCTTCCTGTTTTGTTTAATTTCTTTACATTTTTACAAATAAAAGTAACACAATAGAGATGTGTTAGTGAATTTTAAATTTGATATCTCATTTTTTTAATCTTCAGATCAAGACGCCCCGCACCAGTTCCCACAGCAACTCCAAGGATGGACTCACCCATGCCAGTCATCCCCCACCAGAAGGTAAAACACGCACACACATACACACACAAACACACACGATGATAATAAACAGAGACAATCAAACATAAACTATCCAGACAAACACAGGGTGCATATCTACAGACTTGTATGTTTGTATGTGTGTCTGTAATGTGTTTCTTGTTGTTGTTTTATATTGGTATCAAATTCTCAAATCTCTAATGGTGTCATAAAGCAGTGCCCTGCAGGTCAGCAAATCAAAAACAGCAACCAAATAAAATTAAACAGAAGAAAGTTCATATCTTTATTTTCACTTCACTTTTAAACTTTCTCTTCTGTTTGTTTAAATGTAACTCTTTTTGTATTTTTAAAGAATTAGAGAAAGTAAAAAAAGGGGAGTTGAGGTCTTAATATTCTGGAGAAGTTTTAAGTGAAGCAGCAAGTGTCATTTTTACTTAAACAGCCTTCCAAAACAAATCTCTTCCGAGTCTTTAAAAATGATCCAGAGCTTCTCTCCACCACCTCTGCACCAGGCCAGCTGGGGCAGCTTTTACTCCCCTGAAACTCTAAGAGAAAGGATGCTGATGCAGGGCAAGTTAGGTGAGGAGGCAGTTGCACCATAGAGAGTGGTAATCCTGGGGTTGGCAGTGACAAATAACCTCCGGTTACGTAACACTGACAGAAGAAAACTCACCTCCATCTGGGACAAACCAGGACATCCACCAGGATGATTTTCACCCCGGAGGAGCGAAGCAAAGACGCACCGTCCCTGTTTAACCTCACATTAACGGGACCATAACGAGAAAATACACCCAGAACTTTCCCAGCATTCATTGCTCTCACACGTGACACTATTTCTGGAGCGTCACACACAAACATAGCTGGCTGGACTCCAAGTGACAGAAAAGCAGCAGATCAGACTTCAGGGTCATGTGACGAACTTTAATACGAGCAGATCTGAGACACTTTGTGAAAGGTCGAGTGTCCTGATTCAGAGGAGTGAGATGCCATATGAAAGCTAACTCCATTAAAACACCATGCAAGTGGACGGGGGCTTCAAGGAGATTTTAATTTGCTTTATGCTTCTTTAACTCTCATAAATGGCGTTTACTTATTTACTAAAAAAAGTAAGAACTGAATCAGGGAGACAATGCTGCAAGAGGTTCATCATTTTAGGGATCTGTTTTTGCTGCTTCAGCTCCCTGATTTCCTTCTCTGAGGCTTTTTATCTTCAAGCTGTTTCAAAAAACAGAGTAAAAGAGTTTTAAATCCTGAAAACCAGAAACTTGCCTAAAAGGCTTTTTTGGTGTTTTTAAGTTTCTGCCAAGAAGTGATGAGTTGTTGTTACAGCAGAGTCAGCGAGAGAAACAAACTGGTGGATACTTTTCCTCAGCAACTGGTGCTCTCTTAAATATTTAAAACTATTAACTTTTTGCAGATTTATTTGTTTTTCTTTTGTTTTTAGAATTATTTATATTTTAGGCCTGCAACCAACAATGATTTTCCTTACTATTTAATAAACTTTTTGGTTTACAAAAAGTAAAAACTTCTCAGAGCCCATCCTTAAATATTTGGTTATTTGGTCTGATCAACTGTTAAAAACCCACTGAAATATAATTAAAATAGAAAACTTAGAAATGCAGAAAATATTTGAAATTATAAAGCTGGAACCAATTAATTTTTGCCATGTTTTTTTTAAAATATGTCTTAAGCTGTTTGCTTTAGATCTGTAACTGCACAACTGAACAAACCCAGCCTTATTTTTCTGAGACAGATTTTAAATAGAAAAGAATCTAAAAAGTACAATCAAAATAAAAAAGACTGAAGCAAATTAGAATGATTATTATCATCGATAATGGTGATAATATTTGTTTCTTTTTGCAAACGAATCCTATTAATACTTTCTGATGTTCTCACTGTTACACTTAATTAATACACATTAACACACATTTGGTGCTGAGACTGAAGTTAAACTACAGTGCAGATGTTCATAACTTCTGAAATTATAACAGAATACACAACATCAGGGTGTGATTACACAAAAAAAATACTTGTAAGTGTGATCAATTTTTTTGGTTTTTAAATTAATTTACAATATAAAAAGTGTAGAAAAATAAAGAATAAAAAACATTAAAAACTCATTTTTTCATGTTGCACCTTTTATATTTTTTTTTTTGCACTTTCAAGTTGAATGAAATTATCAAGATCAGGTATTATTTGAGCATTTTTAGTTTCACCTTTACTATTTTCTTAATATACATTTGCACATTGTGATCTCTTAAAAGACTTTAATGTCACCTGTGATTGGACTGAAGGAACAAACAGGTGATGCTTTTATCCTGACTGTACTTGTATGCTGCAATGCGAGTTCAGTGGGAGTGAAGTTGAGGGAAACGCTCCCCAGTTGGATGGCACTAGTCAGGGTGAAGCTTCAGTCTTGAGATGCTTGTAAATGTTAATTAAGAGGACACGTATCACATCCAGGTATCAGTCCTCACTAATGCGTTTCCCCTCTGGAGCCAAGCTGCTTTAAAGCAACAGCCGACAGTAAGTCAGGTGTTGGGAAACGTGCTCTGGGAAGGTGACAGCCCCACCTCACTGAGTGCATGGAAACTCTGACTCCCCCGACACACACAACCCCCCACATACACACACTCACACACACACAGGAGAGAGCAGCTGTTGTACATAGTCGTGGAATGTTCTGCTCTTACACACCATCATCCCGAATCCCCCGGATAACCCCTTCACCAAACCTGAGATAGCCCCCCACCCCAGACCTCTGTGGGGAGATGCCTCACGTGTGAGGTGCTGCCGAGCACGTTCCACCTCATCTACTGACCCCCGGTCACATCCCGTTACCGGATTGAGGTGACCGGAGGAGAACGGGTGGCATTCAGAACAAGAGCGGGCTCAGTAGGCATGTGTGCTGCTTTTCTTACAAATGTGATTCAAAACGCTTCTCAGAAATTTCCCGCCCAGCTCCCCTCCGTGCCTGCAGGAACATTTATGCTATTTGGCTGAATGTTCGCCGGGTCGATGTGTTAACTTCTCTACATAAATGTTTTAATTCAGTAATGTCAAAGTTATGTCCTAACACTTCCTGGCACAACTGTACCCTGCTTAAAAAAGCACAACACAGCCATAATTCATCAGGGCTACGGACTTAAAGATCTGAAGGTACCTCACAGCAGCACCTGACTGTTGCCACCACCAAAACAGTTTCACACTGATTGGTGTAAATACTTGTAATTGCTCCAGTAGATTCACCTTAGGAGGGAGGCACAACATGGCTGCCAAGGAATCCTTTGGGGCCACTACGACGGCCTTTATTACATCCACTGAAACTCCTGTTTTGCCTCTTGCAGGCTGTAATTTTAAGGCTGGAAATGTCAAACAGAGCTGAAGACCTTTTTTGTTAAAGTTTCACTAAAGAAAAAGTCTCCCTGTGAGAAACTGACAAATCTTATGGGATTTTCAGTTAAACAAAAAAAGAATTTTACTCCAACAAAAAGCTCTGTGTCTTCACAGATCTGTTTAATAATCATCAAACACTTGGAAAAACAACTTCAGGCTGTAAGCAGCAAAAAAAAAAAAAAAAAAAACAGTTTTAGTTTACATAATCAAGATGGTTGTAGTTGCCCCATAGGATTGCATTGCAGCCATTGTCACAGCTCCCCCTTGAGGTGAATTACTGGAACAATTGCAAAACTTGGAAATAACTTTTTTTTACAGCTCTTCTTTTTGTTTTTTTTTTGTTGTTGTTTTTTTGTTGTCGTTGTTCCTGCCAGAGCAGCTGATAGCAGCACAGCCCCAACAGACAACAATAAAATTAATAATAACTTTATTTGTTTAACACTTTTAATGCAGATTTCAGCTCACAACAATGATGTAAAGCTCACAACGGGTCATAACAGCTCAACAATAAGCATAAAAAAACAGCAGAAAAAACAAACAAAAAAAACGTTTGATCACAGAACAATAAAACTTTCACAGTGATTCAAGCAATGTCAAGCAAACTCTAAATCGTGTGGCTCTCTGCAGAAACATCACTAAATCTGCTTGTTTCAACATTTATACATGAGGTTTGATGTTAATGGCAGCTTGTCAGCTTCCTCCTACAGCTTTGGTTCGTCCATATCTGACGGCTGCCGTCCTGACATAAGTGGATCAGGTGTTGTGTTGTGTGTATTTGTGTGTATTTGTGGCTGCTCCATGCTAAATGTGTCCTCGTCCTGTGTCATGTGATTGAGACACTTCTGCTCTTGTCAGTCACCCCACTGATGCAAAGGGAGGCTGGGAAATATGCCAGTGACGACAGACAGCTGCTATTCTAACCTGTACATGGGATTACGGCACAGCACCGGCGCCGGATAGTTTCCTACAAACACACAAGCTGCCATTGTTATCACCAAAAATAACCCATGTGATTCATTACATTCTCTCCTTCTTTTTCTCCCTCTCTTTTATGTCCGTCCCTCTCTGGTTTGTTTCAGGTTATCGCAAACACAGCGGCAAAGTCAGTATCGTCACATTTTTTCCCCAGTATTTATTGTGCATGATGTGAAATCTGAATAAACGAAGTGTGTGTGTCTGGAGAAATGCCATCAGAAAATATGGTGTTGACTGAAGTTGTGTTCAACCAGCGTTGCCAGATGGGAACATCATCCCCTCATCACTTCAAATTAATATACTTATACAATAATTACCACACATCTGGCAACACTGAGTATATGTTAGTTAATTACTTTAAATACTTCTTTAAATTTTAAAGTTGAACACATATAACCACCTCTGCTGGTTCTTCTTCAACTTCTGTATTCATGTTGTGGACATGAGTGTATTATTACTGTGCATCACTGTGTATAAATGCATTTTGTGTGTCTCTTAACAGTAGTGTGTAACAGTAAAACCTCTCGCTGTGTGTTTTAGTGTGAGCTGTTTGAAAATAGTCTGTAAATTCAGCCTGGCTGTTTTAAACATTAGCATGGCTGGTTTTCTTTGGATTTCATATGACAATTTTAATCACTGATAACATCAAGTGAAAGCTTTTATTTTTCATTTGAGTGCAGTTGTGAAGTCGTAGGAGTAAACTATGATTTTCAGTAGACATGTTGTGTCCCAATACCATGTTCTTGCCATTAAAACACATTATTTTTGTAAATATTGTGATCAATTAGAACTTTTGTCAGAATAATCTTAATAATAAAGGTCCGGTCTGTGAGATTTAGTGGCATCTAGTGGTGAAGATGTAGATTGCACACTACAAAAAAAATCCTTCCCTTTAATGCATGCAGGAGAAATTAAGGTGGCGACGAAAACCAGCATAAAAAAGCAAAAATCCCTCTCTAGAGCGAGTGTTTAGTTCGTCCGTTCTGGGCTTCTGTAAAACATGGCGGTGCAATCTATGGGGCTTCCTGAAGGAGAATTTGCTCCCTGTAGATATAAAGAGTTAATTCTAAGGTCAAAAAGAATAGTAATAATAATAATAATAATAATAATAATAATG
>JAPZDV010000014.1:5850282-5866447 GCA_029814665.1 Acanthurus lineatus
CTCCCTGTAGATATAAAGAGTTAATTCTAAGGTCAAAAAGAATAGTAATAATAATAATAATAATAATAATAATAATGATTTAAAAGAAAAAAAACACAAAAAATCCTGAATTTCATGTTATTATATCAAATAAAAGAACTACTTATGATTATTTTATTTAATTTCTACTATAATTTACAAATAGACCCCCCTAAATCTTACATGACCTTGACCTCAAACTAATGTTCTCATTGTTGCCTTATCTTGGAAATTAATGACAATGAATTTATCTTGAAAAATCCTTGACTTTACTGAGTTTGGAAACTTTTCCTGTGTAAAAAAAACTACCCCCTCTAAAAATGACTGGGACACAGCTATTGTATTAAGTGTATTTTCTTTGTGGATCAGTGTGAAGCTTCAGTTGAGTGGTACAACAGCTCCACCTGTCTGTCAGTTATGTTACTGCATGCTGACCTGGTTTCCACCTTTCACTTCAGTGCTCTCTCTGTTGTTTCTTTCCTCTTGAATCCTTCTCTCCTCTCCCTCTTGTGTTGACCTCTCACCTTCACCTCTGCACCTGAAACCTCCTCACCTCCACTTAATGCCCTCCCCTCTTCATGACCTCTGACCCCGTCCCTCTACAGTGTGGAGTACACTCCCAGCTTCAACCCCATAGCTCTGAAAGATTCGGCCCTGTCCACCCACAAGCCCATTGAGGTGAAGGGTCCAGGGGGAAAGGCCACCATTGTTCACGCCCAGTACAACACACCAATCAGCATGTACTCACAGGACGCCATCATGGACGCCATCGCAGGGCAGTCGCAGGCTAAAGGACACGACAGGTGAGGTCACACAATCAAGCTAATCCCCTCTCCAGTCTATTACACGCTGACTTTGCTCTGCACCTGACATCACATCACACTGACAAACCCACCAACGCGTTAAGAAAATGAAAAGGTTGGTGCTGAAAATCAAAGCTGGAAATCAAAAACAACAAAAAAAGAGAAATAATGTAATGTTATTTGGATGAACCAATTTTTTTTTTTTTTTTTTTAAGATATTTTGCCTGAAAAGCCTAAAAACAAACAAACAAATAAGAAGCATTTCAACCTCCAGCTGCTACAAGTTGGATGTCCACTTTACTGTATGCTGGGGCTTTTCCATGTTGTCTGTGTCCGAGCCTCGTGCTCCTCCGTGCCTTTCACCCACTTTCCTCTCCTCATTCCATCCACAAACAAAACAACCAACCACACCTGTGCTGTCCTCCACCCATCCTCCCCCATCCGTCCCTCTTGGTTGTGACCTCAGTGAGGAGGCGGGCTCTCCCTTGGCGTAAGTACAGCGGCGCTCCTTTACCATCCCGCCTCTCATCATCATCAACACACACACACACAAACACACACAAACACACTCTCCTTTGTCTCATGATTTCATAACAGCTTGTGCATTGCTCTCCATGCGTCTCATGAACTAATATCCCACTGAAAATGTTTATTTTTTTTAAAAAACCTGCAGCATTTATTTTGTGGTGATTTTTGAGAGTTTTTTTTTTCTGAGGTGTTATGTTCCAAACAAAGGTGTCTGATTGGATGAACTCACTAACCACGAGGCCGTCATGGACTCGGTTACATGTGTGGAAGTACTTAGAAGTACTTTGATCAAAGTGTGAGAGTGTAAAGGTTTTTATGTTTTTAAGTCCTCCTCTGTGAAAGGCAGCTGGCAGCATCACAGCCTCGGGAACCTGATGGGATATCATGGCATGGGAATGTTTCAAAAATCCAGTTACAGGTTTTGTTTTGTTTTGTTTTTTAAATACTGATCGATCAGTGTTGACTCACTTTTCTAACACTCATTAAAAAATATTCTGAAAGTTCGCTGTCCGGTCATGTTGCTGTGTAAACTCACTCCAGTATCGACAGCACAGACGCCTTCAGTGTGGATCTGAGGGTCAAAACAAAGGCAGTGAATATGAACAACAAACAAACAGACTGTATATAAAGCAACACAAATGTGATTAATGATCTTTATGTAAAAACTGCCCACGGTTACATTAAATCTGGTTTATTACAATTCATAATCATAAATAAAATGAAGCATGTTTAATTTTAAAGCGCTGTTTTGCATCTGTACTTTAAAATAAATGGAAATAAAACAAAATACCCATGAAATCTTCACTAGCAAAGAGAAAATACTTGAGGTCTTTCTTCTTAGTACTTATCAGTGGTGGAAGAAGTATTTAGTGATTTAACTCAAGTAAAAGTAGCAACACCACAGTGTGAAATACTACATGTAAAATTCCTCAACTTAAAATTTTACTTAAGTAAAATAAGTAAGTTATTATGTTGAACAAAATTAAATTATTTTTATTAATTCATTAATATACGAGCATCGCATAATTATCTGGTAAGGAAATTAGTTAGTTACATCTATATAAATACCTTATAATTTATTTGCAAAGTGATGTTATATGTTAGTTATATTTTGTTTTAATATTTTGTCACTAATTTTTTCAGTTTAATAAATGTGGAATAGTAAAAGTATTTCTCTCCAAAATCCAGTGCAACATAAGTATAAACTAGCGTAAAATGGAAATACACCAGTGTTATACAAATACCTCAAAACTGCACTAAAAAGTTAAAATTCCAAGCACAATCCTTCCAAAACACCACAAACTAATACAGACCAGATCAGTTTAGTGCAAAAAATGTACAATAATAACCTCTTGTCCGGATTATTATAACTAAAAATGACACTAAAATGAAAATCAACATCAAAAAGTCATAAACTAACACGAAATAAAAAAAATGTTTAAGAAAAATTTCAACTTAACTTAAACAGAATTATTAGACTAGAAAAATAAATAAACTAACCGAGATAAAAAATGAAAGTATCAGTTTGTCTTTCTCAGTAATGAGGCATAAAGATCATTTAATATTTGTAGCCTGTTTGCTCTTCATAATATACCAACAAGAGGTTACAAATGTTCTTTCTCAGTTCAGGCACGAAACAAAAAATAAACAGAGGTTTCAAATGATGGGCATTTAGTACATTATGATCATATATTACATTTGGGGGCTTTAAATGCAGTACGTGACACAAACTCAGCATTTACAACATTTACCTCCTTCCTGCCCTGCAGTGGAGCTCTGCCCGTCAAGGATCCAGTGATAGACTGCGCATCTCCAGTTTACCAGGCAGTTATCAGGCCAGGGGAGCCCCAGGACATGTCCGAATGGGCCCGCCGTGCTGCCAACCTGCAGTCCAAGAGCTTCAGGATCCTGGCCCACATCACTGGCACCGAATACCGTCAGTACACCGAAACCTTCTTCACTACCCATTCCCCACCTTCCAAATACTCATCTCTTCTTAAACCTCACTTCTTGTTCAGATTCAGTCGTCATTTTGTGAGTCCTCTTGTTCATTTCTCTCCATGCAGTGCAAGACCCAGATGAGGAAGCCCTGCAAAAGTCAAGGTAAGATGGGAAAAAATGAGAAGACTTTAAGTGAAGTGATAGTTCAAGACTTCGAAACTTACACGGCACCACCAACAGACACAAAGTTTAATTAGAAAACTAAGTATTTATATAGTTTAAATATATTTAGAACAGTCTGCAGGCAAACAACAACAAAATGCTCACTAATTAATGAAGTGACAGACAAATATCACATTTAGTCAATTTAAAGTGTAAAAAACAACATTTTGTTCTGCACTTTTTGTGCAGATTAAACAAACGAGATATAACATTTCAATGTGTGAGCTTGAGAGGTGCTTTTAAGTCGATTTTGTTACTTTTGGACAGAGTCAGGTGAGCAGTTTCCTCAGTTTCAGTCTTATTGCTAAGCTAACAGCTGCTGGAAGTAGCGACCTATTTATTGTACAAACCAAGAGGAAAAATAAACAACATGTCTCCATTTCCTCAAAACTGATACAGGTATCGCCATCTTACGCTGGTCATATAACTTGGAGCAAAAGTGGTGATTGACTAATTGAGCTGCAGTTTTGAGGTCCCACAAATACAGCCACGAACCACTCGTGGGTTATGATTAGCTGTGAAAAATTTGTAGAGTCACTCCCTCTTTCAATAATAAAACAAATGAGAAAATTAAATAAGTGTGACAAGAAATAGTGTAAAAGAGAGGAACTGTCTTTAAAAAAAAAATTTATTTGGCAAGTACATTATTTTTTGTTTGGTTTGACCCATGTGTCTTTGCTAGCAAGGATGGTCTGGATTTATTACGTATACTGCAGCCAGACACCAGGGGGCGATAAGGATGTTTTACCTTAACTCTTTGAGGAGCTTTCATGTCTCTTATGTTACATCAATCTTTTTCCCGTCAGTGGTACAGACATGAAAGTGATATCAATCTTCTCATCTAACTTGATGTTAAACTCTTAAATTTATGATTAAAAAAGTGCAAAAACTACCTCACGCAACAGCCTTGTCCTGCCTTCCTCAACATCAGAGAGAAGTTTGAGTCGGAGGTGAAAGGGCCTCGCTTTGCCAAGCTGAAGAACTGGCACCACGGACTGTCTGCACAGATCCTCAACATCCAGGAATGAAGAGGATCAGAGGGAGATCACAGGAAGGAGGACATGTAAAGGAGTAAACATGGACAAAAAGCACAGGAAATAACAGGAAGAGGGGGTAAATTATGGAGTTAAAAAAAAAGGAGCAGGAGGGGGAGGAAACTCCTCAGGAATGTGAGATAGTGTTGAAGCCTAGATTAGTAGGATGTGAGATACTAACTGTTAGTGTGAGAATGCTATGTGTTAAAAAAAAACTCAGTATTATCTGTCAAATATGTCCGTCTGCCGCTAGAACTGATCTCACATTTGGGTTTTACTTTCTTTCTTTCTTTCCTGTTTGTTTGGGTTCTGTTTCTCTTAAATGAAAGGGAAATTGTACAAAAAATTATCATAAGTATTCAAGTGAAAATACAGAACTGATGACGTCTATTTTAGTACATGACCGGCATTCACAAACAAATGAATTTTGACACTACAAGCATGCTAAGAGGAGGCACAACCAAAGACAAAATGCACACACGGAGACATACCTACATGCACAAATACAGTATGTAAAAAATGCATTCAAAAAATGTACTAATGTCAATGTGAATAAATGTTTTCTTAAAACCATATGGCTGCGTGTACTGTTGTAAACTCACAAACAAGATAAATATATCACTCTCTTCTTTTTTTTCGGGGGGGGGGGGTAAAAAACTAGAGGCAGGGCAAAGTGTCACGATTTATAAGGATGTACCTCCATCAATGAGACACAATCGCTGTCATTTCTAGTGCTGTTGGTGCAGCAGAGGGGCTTTTTTGAGTTTGAAGAAAAGAACATCATTCAGAAAAAGCCACTAACAGCTTTTGACAGAATAACATGACTGTTTATTAGCTGGTGGCGACACGGACATAGAGAGCAAAGCCTGAGAGCTGAACATAAACAGCTGCTTTACTTTGTTCGACTACATGGCATAAAAGACAGAGCAGTGATGTTGAAGCAGACAGTTAAACTTTCTACCTCAGAAGGAAATTCAATGCTATTCCTAAATACTGATAAATATATTATAATAATTCATTATAAATTATATACATATAATTATGTCTAAGTCTTATATTAAAATTCAGTTCCAATAAGATTAAAAAGAGGTAAAGTTATCAGAGCTGTAAACTAAACTTTTTGAGGTCAATTTTTAAAAACAGTACTGCTAAATCATAATTTATTATGTCAACATTCATCTGGAGTCATGTCTCCATCAAATGTAGGACCAGCATCTTTCTTCTTCTTACTCTGTGTTGGCTTCCACCAACCCTCAAGAAAAAAAAACATCAGTCAAATAATTTTTTGTTTGACTTTGGTTAGCCCAAAGTGAGCCAGTTGCTGGTTTATGCTAAGTTAGCATACAGTAGATTTTTAGAGCTTTCAGACTGAAAGTAGCTGTCTGTCTTGGCTGAAAACAATACGATTGAGAGCAGATAAACCAAAGCCCTCTAAACATTGCAAATATTACTATATAATATGTAATATGGTCTTAATCTGTAATCACTAGGTAAATGTGCAATTTATAGAGTAAAAATTTCAGCACAAATTAGCTATGTTTCATAACTTAAAGGTCATTTTATAATGACAATGCTCTGCTGATTTGCATCTCAGTGATTTGAGGCTGCATGTTTAAATTTAAAAGAAAATTATAGTTCTAACACTTTGTTATTTCAATGATTAGCAAAAAGAAAAAAAAAACAGAAATTTGCTTGGTAACACTTGTGACCCACAAAGATGAGTAAAGCTCTGCAAGGGATCGTCATCCAGAAAAATGTGTCATGATGTCATATATGTTATGGCCACCAGAGGGCAGTGAGATTCTATACAGCCAGTGAGAAGATGCCTCTGCAACAGCAGACAAACACTGGTCCAAATGCAGCAGTCTTCTCTACTGATTGCTTTTAAAAAATATAAGTTTGCCGCATTTTGTTTTTTTTAAATTTCTCTGCTTGCTTTATTTTTGTTGAATAAAAACTAAACAAAAATACGCTGCTGTCATATTGAAACTATGCACAGGATTGCTGTGGTGCTGAGTTGGCATGTCTGGGAGAATCAGGCGATGAGGATGAGGAGGGGGGAGGCGGGGCAGGCAGTTGTGACTCATTCAGGTGGAGATGACAAAGCATTTTCTCTCTCCCTAAATGAAAAAAAAAAAGCTTCAGGTCATCTATATTTCTCTCTTAATTCAATTAAACTTAGTTCAGAGAGGCTTTTTTTTTACCTGATATGTTGGTCAAAAAACATGCATTCAATAAAAATGTATAAATTAAAATTTAAAATGCATGAACAGCTGGTTGCACTAAGTGAAAAATACTCAAAAATTAGAAAAATTAAGAAGAAATCATATCTTTGGGACAAGCTGTGTGATGTGATTACAGATTACATGACCAAATCTCATGAGGCATATGACGAAAAAAAAAAAATCCTCTTTACGTCCCATGTTGCCGCTCTGCTGGTTATGTAACAGAGCTCACAAGCTCAGCATCTAGAAAGGTGTGTCCAGAGCAACGTGCCAATCAAAATATGCAAACAGCAGGCTGGAGGCTGAGATGAGCATCAGGAGAAAGATGGATGACGGGTGGAGGGATGTTTGAGGCATGGGGTTGCAGCATGACTTGAAAATGCTGCAGCATCAGTGAGTCTCTCCTCCTCCTCCTCCTCCTCCTCCTCCTCCTCCTCCCCTTCTTCATCTCGTGCATACCGGCTGTTTCCTCCCCCCTTTCTCTCAGTCTGCGTGCTGTAGCCCTGCTGTGCGGTCCTCTCAGTCCTCTGTTGTAGCACCGAAGGGAGGAGGAGCCACCGGCACGCACACACATTCACATTCTCACACATACACACACACACACATACACACACTCACACGCAGGCACGCTGACATCTCGCATCATCTCTTCTGCAAGCTCACTGTAAGCACCGGCCAGCCAGCCAGCCAGCCAGCAAGTCAGCCAGGCCCGTTTGGAGCAGGGGAGCCCAGCCGTCTCGTCGCCCAAAATGGATGTACTGATGAAGGGTTTCTCCATGGCCAAGGAGGGGGTGGTGGCCGCTGCAGAGAAGACCAAAGCTGGAATGGAGGAGGCGGCAGCCAAGACCAAGGAAGGGGTGTTGTATGTAGGTATGTAACACACCTTTTTCTGAAGCTGCACCAAGTTGTAGCGAAAAAAAAAAATGTGTATGGGACATGCACTAATCTTTCGACATGCATGCATTGCAACCTTTTCTTTTTTTGCACAGTTTAAGGTGGGGTCCCATGGGTGTCCATGTCTGGGACACTTGTGTGAAGCGACAGAAACAGAGGGAGGAGGAGGAGAAGGAGGAGGAGGAGGAGGAGGAGGAGGAGGAAAGACAAGAAAAAAAAGGAAGAAAAGAGGGGATGGAGTGAGCATTAGCTGGATACTGCTGCAGGACTGGTGCAGGGCAGAGGGTGGGGGTCTGAAAGAGTGAGGGGACGGACGGCGTGAGAAGGGGGTTAAATGGAGAAAGAACAGAAAAAAAGTTGTAATTTGTTAGCAGGACAGTAACTGTTGGAGAACTGGTGCATTTTGGGTAAAAAAAACGGAGTGAAGGGAAAAAAAGAGGGGAGGAGAGAGGTATTCTGCAGGATCTTGGGATGGCAGCGCATCAAGCTTTTATCACCTGTCCTACTTTATCCTCATTCTGTGGTTTGCAGCTCACAGAAGGACATCCAATAATAGAAACAGCGCAGCGTAGAGGTCTACAGACACTCCATTTAACTGCCTTTATCAATTATTCATAAATTATTAATAACAGAATATATTTGACCTACATTTAACAGGCTGCCATACTTTTTTTCTGAGATGTATTCACAGATATTTTAAGACATATGTCTGTATTTAAAATAAAAGATTCAAGTGTGTGTGAGGGCAGATAATTTTTTAAAAACATAAAAAATAGCCATCTATTTTTGTTTTAAAAATGCTTCAGATGCTTCATGGTTATGCTGCTATTTTACACACTCTTGTTTTAGCTTCAGCGGCTAATGCGTCACATCTCAAGGTTACCCCGAGTACCAGGCTTTATGGCCATCGGGAAAGGGGGGGGGGGTTGTAAAAGTATGAGGGTGGGTGAGGAGTTAACAGAGTGGACGTCTTTGTCGTCCAACCGTCGCACAGCATCTTTAAAAAATCATGAGGAAGGATGACGAAAATGGATAAAAAAGAAAAATGCAACCACACACGTGAGAGTCAGAGCCACAAGCTGAGAGGGAGGGGGGGGGGGGGGGGTGGGCACAGACGGGGCAAGGATCACTTGAGCACTGCAGCAATTTGCTCTTCCATCAACCCCACCCTCCCCCTACCCCACACCCCCACCCCAACACCCCCCCACTCCACCCTCACCCCATCCATGCAGGAACATGCATGTGTGTGTGTGTGTGTGTGAGTGTGTCTGTCTGTCTGTGAGTTTGTGGCGTTGCAGCAGCAGCGTGTGCTGCTTTGATGACTAATCACCTTCCTCCCTCACAGCTCTTACAGCAAACCCACACTTCCAACCATCCCAAGAAAAGATGGAAGGATGCAGGGATGCACAGAGGGGGGGAGGAAAAAATGAGGGTGAGATAAGGGAGGGGTGTTACGTCAGAAAAAAAAGCTTTGAGCTTTTAGTCCCGTGGCTCCTGGATGAACAGATGGAGGGACGGAGCGAGAGGGAAAGTTGACATTTAGTGATGGAGGAACGGCAGAGGTGGAGGGATGAGACTCGGTTAAAGGAGAGAGTGGAGAGGGTGAGAGTCAGCTGAGAGACGGAGAGAAAAGTGAGGAAGGAGAAAAGAAAAAAAACAGACGCACAAATCACAGAAGGGATGCGATCGCTGAAGTGAAGCGAGTCGATGGCTCAGATTAAACACTGTATCTGCCTGCAGCACACTGCATCCGTCAGCATGTGACTGGTTACATCGAGGTCTGCAGGCCTTTCACACACAACCCAAACCTGGACGGATTCAATATAAAATTTTAAAAAAAAAAAAAGTAAAATTATCCCACAAGTCAGAATAATTCAATGTAAAATTAATTCCTGAGGTAAAGTTTGGGCGTTAACATCATTAAATTAGGATAAGGATGGCATCATTGTCATTCCCATTGCTTTATTTATGAATAATTCAAGCTTGTTGTGCTTGGAAACTGAGAATTTATCAATAACATACACAAAAAAGGCCCAAGTAGTGATTTTTTGTTGATAATAAATATTGAAATAGTTGATATTCTAGAAGAAATATATATAAATGTAGCCAATTAGCATTTTGAGTTGACATGTTAGGTCTTTGTAAAAATCCTCAGCAGAACATCTGCACAGCTTTCTTACACATGCAATACTGTAAGTGTAAAATTTTAAATGCTGCTAAATGTCTAAGGCAAATATTTTCATTAAAAATAACTACATTGATAGGATTTTTCATTATATACGTGACAACACAAGCTGTGATTTCATGAGGACTGAAGCACAAATCCTCCGCTAGAAAAAATGTACTGCAGCCATATTTTTTTGCAAATTTGATACATTATTTCATAATAGCAAAAAGCATTCACACACTCTAATCCATGCAATCTTCATTTACTGAGGTGAGCTTTCGATCGGATTAACATTTATTTTTGGGATTATTTCAAAAATTGCTTTCTGGCTCTTGGTGTCCTTTGCATTACCTGCAAAAGCATCTGCTTCCTTTCAAAGCTTTTTTAAAAATATGTTACATCTGAAAGGAGTAAAAACTTCCATCAGAGGAAGAAAAAGAAGGAGAAGAAGAAGACGTGATCGCAGATACAGTTTGTTCTGTCTGATGGTGACAGACAGATCGCCATATTCGCAGTGACACTCTGGGGCTCCCTCTGTTGACTGGGAGAAAGAAGCTGTGTCATTGCAGTGTGTGTGTGTGTATGTGTGTGTGTGTGTTTTAGTGTGCCGGGCTGTACTGCAGTGCTGCTCAATACTCAGGCACGTGGCTCGTGTAGCACAAGGAGCGTGCAGAGAGATGGAGGGATGCAGGAGACAGAAAGAGGACGGGTGGATGCACGATGGCAGCATCTGCATTTGTTTAAAAGCACAAGGAGACGACAATCTTTGTGCACAAACTTGTGTTATTCTGCAGGGTTATTCTTCTTTTCCCTCCATAGTTTCTACCTCATTGTTCCTTTCTTTCATCACTCAGATCAGCAGATATCTCTCTCCTTCCATCTCTTACTCTGGCAGATTATATAACCACAATTTAATCTGCTTGGGATCATACTATCATGAGCACAGGGTTTCTGAGCAGTGAGGAAAATACAGAAAAGTGCTGCTGTTGACAGGATGTTTTCAAATGAAATTAATGTTTCCATAAAACACAGCATCCTTTGGTTTTTTTTAGAGCTCTTAAACATCAAAAATTGATTTTTGAAGGCTGAAAATGAAAATTCTCAGCAGATATTTGAACCAAGTTTTCTAAAAAAAAAGAAAAAAGCTCTATCATAAAAAACACATAAGTCCCACTGAAAGGACACAGAGGAGGAAAAGCTCTTTAAATGTATTTTTAGAAAGAGCGATGGATACTGCTGACATGACACCATGAGGATTGACATGTCAGAGCCTGAGAGCAGCTAGAAAAAAGAGAAAAAATGAAACAAATTTCTCTCAGATTTCTATGATGTTTCCCTCAATTTGCTGCAATTAAAATAAAAATTTACATCTAAAAATGTGTTTATCAAAGTAAAAGGAAATAGGGGAAAAATTTCATGAGACTTGTGAATCTCATAGGCAACATCACATTGTTACACTGATTTATTTATAAAGAGCTAAATGTGGAATTAAATGTTATATGAGAAGCTTATTCTCTTCTCATCACTACATCATGACCTAACATTTTATTTAATTTATTATAGGGCTGCAACTATTGATTGTTTTAGCCATCAAGTATTTTATGAATTATTCATGTGGTAAATTGATTGATTAGATAAAAAGTATGGAGTGCAAACAAGTTGCCTTGATGCTTTTTTTTTTAAACTGCAGGAATACTCTCAGTCCTAATTTATTTAGTAATCAGTTAGATATTAGGGCCACAATTTGATTTAATGCTGAAAAAGAAAAAGAAAAATTTCAAATTTACATCCTTAACATCCGTCACAGAATTAAAGATAAAAGATAAATACAAAAAAGTAAATAAAAATAACAATATACAACAAGTATTAAAAAATAATTTAAAAACACAGAAATTGTGAATAATGTGTTTTTTCTATAACAGTAGGGAAAACATAAGTTACAGACATCAATTTAATTATAATCTCTTTTTAATCCTCAGGCAGTAAGACGAAGGAGGGAGTTGTGTCATCAGTAAACACAGGTAAGAAAAGCTGCACACTGTTCGTGACCTCGACACTACAAGCAACTTTTCCAACTAAAGTAAACCTGAGGCAGAAAATACAGATGTTATCCAGCAGCAATTTTCCTCTTTGGGTGTGATTTTTGTGTTCTCACATGTACAAACATCTGTGTTCAAAGTAGAAAAAAGAATACATGTCTAAATCAAATATTTATAGCCCTGTTCAGGACTGTTTTATGCACAGCTATTAAACAGACAAACATCTGCACGACGAACCAGCTAGTTCTCATCTTCTAAGTTTTCTATATTTCTACCTTGAAAAGAAAGACTGATGCATTAATATCAGCTTTATAATGCTTGGCAAAGTTTGTTTTTAAGTGTGAAATGCACTACTACAACCAACCTCTCACCAACTGCGCCAACTGTTTTAGGAGCCAAACATGAGCACTAATGGCTTAGTGCACTTTGACAAATTATTCAAATGTGAGATTCAAGCTTTATTATAAGTATTTGCAAAGATTTATAAGATACAAACATTTAAGATTAATCCATACTGGTCGGTTTTGCAGATGTAGGCTCTTACTGACTTCTGTTACAAAGGATGGCAGCATAATCATCCAATCACAGCAAAAGATTTAATACCCACCTTGACCTCCGACTAACCTTCTTGTGTGGACGTTTTTTTCCCCAAGCCATCCTAAGACTCTATATTTATTTTTTTTATAGGATGGGTTAAGGGTAGAACATGAGCACAAGCCAATGAGACACAGAGTAGGTCAGATGAAGCCTTACCAGTGGCAGCATCTGCATATTCGCTTCCAGATGTGTTTTTTTTCACGGGGTTATTCACAATATAGAAATATATCTGCGCTGCATATGCGCTTTTTGACGTTGCGCAAAAACTTTGAGCGTGTTTCCATTGCACTCACTCTCCTTCACTCTGCGCCTCAGTGGCCAACAGGACCGTGGATCAGGCCAACATCGTCGGAGACACAGTGGTCACCGGGGCCAACGAAGTGTCACAGGCCAGCGTGGAGGGGGTCGAGAACGTCGCCGCGTCAACCGGGCTGATCAACCAGGTCAGTAACCACAACAACACAGGCAGCCGGTTCAAGGTCAGCCACCAGGTAGAGCTCTTCCCCCAGGTTAAATGCGTCACAGAGCTCTAATGAGAGAAATAGAGAGAGAGAGAGAGGAAGGGAGGGGAAGTTCAGAGTGAAGAGAAGAGTTCACTAAATTTCAGTGTCTTTCTGTGACAAAATTAAAACATCAAAACAATTTTAAAACGGATGGTTCTGCTTTTATTCATACATGAGCAAGAGTTGCAAACAATGGCTGTTCCTATATTAAGGTAAATCTACTCATTGTTTTTGGATCGGTTTCATTTAATCTAGAACATTAAGTAACAAAATGTAGATCCAGATTCAAGGAGCCAACTTGCAGCTTTTACTCTCACCAACAGTCTAAAACCCAAACTAATTCAGTTTAAAATGATAAACAGCTGAGAAAATAAGCAAACACTGACATCTGAGAAGCTTGAATGAGGGAATATTTCTTACATTTTACATTAATATCTCCCTAAATAGGACACTGATATTTTAGAGTTTGAATATATATATATATATGTTTTTCTAAAACAATAAAACTGATAGTAAACAGTAAACAGTAGTGACACAGATGTATAAGATTTGTCCAGTTTTGCATTTCTGTGCCACCCTGTGTTCTTATTGGCAGAGATACATAGCAACAAGATGTGTCAGCTGGTATGTGGGCTTCCCTAATTTCACATTCAATTGATTGATTGATTGATTGAATTTTTACACTATATTTACACTATATTTGCAATCCTGCAAAGTTTTTACATCAGGTCTGAAGAAGATCTTAAACCTCAGTTAATATAGAGTTTCATCGCAACTACAGAAACATTTAGTTATTTGTGTAATTTGTGACACTGAGGGCCCTCTTGCTCTTATGTTGTGAACTGCAGTCTGTTTGTTGGATGCTAAATGGCCTTACATATCACTTTGGTGTCCGTCATGCATGTTTTTCTAATTATTTTCCGTGTCTTGTGTGCTGCTTCCTCTGTTAAATACTGTGACAAAGCACATGTTTTGTGTGTTTTGTGTGCCGCTGTGTGTTGCTGTTGTTCTCACCTTTGGTTGTTTTATGTTGTTTGTGTCTCATCTGTGTTTCCCTGATAGGAGGAGCCTGTATACGAGGTGCCTATTGGACAGAGCAGTGTGGGGTCATAGGTCATGCTGGGGTGGGCTGGGGTGAAACAGAGCAGAGATGGGGATCCTCTGCATGTTTTGTGCTCTGAGTTGCCAGTTTATTAGGTACGCCTGTGCAGTCTAATCCAATAAAGCTGCAACAAATCTATCTTTCTATGCAAAATCATCATGTTTCAAGCTAGCATTTATTGCAGGACTATTGTATTGGATTACATGTAATAACATGGGAGCAGGCCTACACAATAAGCTGGTAACACATTTGTTATTTCGCTAATAGTCCACCAAGAGAGCGTCAAGAGAGGGAAGAAGAAAAAAAAGGTGCTAAGCTGTTTCAATAACTTCAGTTAAATCGAATTGCCTGTATAAAAGTATAGAAACACACAATGTCTCTCTGAGTAATCCACAATTTCTTTCTCTGAGTACTGCAAATGTTTTTTTCCTCTGACCTCTCAGATGCTCCCTCATCTGTGTGGACTCAGGCAACAATGATACTAAAATCCTCCATTTCTAACTACGTAGCTCCTCCGTGTAGCATTAAGTGACATACAAGCTTTAAGCTGCATCTCCAGCACATCAGATAAGCCAGTGAATACATTCATGGCATGCACCAAAATAGCTTTATACCCTGCTCAGGCTGAACAAGGCCTGTGCACCTGGAGCCTTTGACATGCTTTAAACCTCGAAACCAACTAACTGACCCCCCGAGAAAGGCTGCAGCATGATAATTAGAGTTGAGCCGAACCTTCAGCATGGTCTTTGTAGTCTTAACAGTTTCATTGTCTCAGAAGTGGAGGAAAACGAAAGTTAAATAACTGTCGTGCTTGTTGCTCTCCACCCAGCAGTCACCTCATTCTCTGATCCCTGCCAGATGAAATGCCACCACCTCAGTTTTGTGGAAAATACTTTCTTACTTTTGTTGTGTTTACCTGCAGGGAGAGTACGCAGGAGTGGAGCAGGGTGGGGAAGGAGGAGAGGTAAGAAAACAAGTTTGGAAGGGTCCATTGTTGTAAGAAGTATTTTCAATTTTGACATTATTGTACATTCTGCTGCCTTTTTTTCCTTTCCTCAACTTGCTAAAGCTCTTCAAGAGCTACAGACGTTTTTAAGCAAGTGGTGCTCATGACCAAGGATGGAGAAGTATTAATGCGATTTATTTTACAGTAAAAAGATCCAAAACATTAACCCAAAAATACTCTATTTCAGGTTAAAGCTTTCAGAGTCCTATTTAAGTAAAACTACAGAATATTATCAGGAAAATATATTTCAAGTCTTAAAAGTAAAAGTACTCCTCCTGCAGGAAATGGCCCATGTATTCAATTATTAAATTGTTAGTTGTTGGGAGCAGCATTTTACTGTTAAAGCTAATTAAAGTGAATCTACTTTTTATAAAATTAGGTATTTTAGTGCAGTGGCTTTAAACTTAAAGGGTCTTGCTCTTCCAAAGTGTCACAACATAAATCTGAGGGCTCATGAGAAGATTATTGGGAGAAAAAAAAAAAAAGTTCTGCAAGAAAAATCTTTGTTCATGTTTCAGACTTCTCTCTAATCCTACTTTTCTTGAGTCGGGCTAATTTATTATTTAAATGCCCTTGGCGGCATCGAAAACAACTCACAAACACACGTGGTTGAGTGAACAACTTTATTTTAAGAGATCCTGAGTCAAAAAATTTGAAAGCCATATAAAATAGTGTATTTTACCAAAACTAGACCCTTTTCAATGTTCGCACCAGGTAAGAGCATAAAAATAGTAAATGAACCATATATGCAGTATTTTTCTCCAGTCATGACAGATATATTATTTTATACCATATATATGAACATGATCAGTCCAGACAGTCATTTTAATGAGAACCTTGGGCAAACATACAGAGCCGAGTTAACTGACTGAAGGGCCACAGGGTGAATATAAACAATGGGCTGCTGTTGAATTAACCTGTTTGATCTCTTCCCAAGAGAAATAAAAAGTAAACAGCACATTCCTGGCTGTGCATGAAGACTCAGCTCATAAGTTACAGTTTTTTTCAGTTGCTTACACACAATGGTCGAAACTGAAGTCACATGTTCAAAACTCTTAACACAGCCTGCATTTCCATCATGCATCT
>JAPZDV010000014.1:5877496-5915371 GCA_029814665.1 Acanthurus lineatus
ATAATAAAATATAATAACACAACAATATAAAACTAAAACACACTCTCTCTCTCTCTCACACACACAAACACACACACACACACACACACACACACACACACACACACACACACATACAAACAAACAGAGAGATAAGCTCTTTGAACATAAAGGCCATGATTCAGCTGTTGTCACCACCTCTCCCCCTCCTCAATGACGTCCTTGCTAAAACACCCTGTCCACAAACAACATCATCCTCTCCACAGCCAGAAGGGAACATTACAGATGTGTGAGAAAAAATATGAGCACAGCGTCTTTTAGGTATCTCATTGTTATAAAGCCACTCTTACAGATATTTTTGCTAAGTACAATGCATCTAAACAAGCAGAGACGTTCATTCAGAATAACAGATTAGGGGTTTTCCCAACCATTTTGAAGCTATTTATGAATGTAAAATTAATGTAAAAAGCATCAAAATTAACTTAATGACTTTTCCAAGATCTAGTGGTCATAGTTGGTCAATTTTTTATCCTTATGCTTTTTGAATGGTTTATTTATGATCTGCTTTAGCTTTCCCAAATTTTGTCGACTGATATATTAATAATCATCTAAAATGATATGGCACTGAAAAATTTTCATTGAAAGTGTAAAATTTTCTTTCCCAAAACTTAAGAAAATTCTTATATTGTAGTGCTGTTAAGAACAAAAAGTATTTATAGACAATATTCTGGGAAAGAAGCTGGCACATATGCCTTGGGATTCCTTAGCCATGTGTTTGAGTTTATATGTGTGTCTGTGTGTGTGACTGTGTGTGTACCAAGAAGAGTACACAGCAATTATTTACACCTTCACCTCACAGACAACTTCTCCTATTTACTTATTTAAAGTTTAAATGAAAGGCATCCTCATAAAAAAGAATGGCTCGTCTGTGATTTTACTGTTTAAATGTTAACCACCACTGTACTCTTTGTGCTGTTTCTATCTATTTCCCCTCTCTTCAAGTCTTTTTAGACTTGTGTGAAGTTCATTTTTAAAATCTATCCCAATAAGCAACAAGATATATATTTTTTAAACTACAACAACATCTAAACAAGGTGAGGGAGAAGAGAAGTTAAGAAACATTATTTCTCATTAACAAAGAAGGGAAATTTTATTTCACTACTGTCTGCTTGGTAAGGGTAAATCAGGGCCAGGCTTAAACAGATGGCACTGCTCTGATTGAGGCATAGCACTAAAACCCCTCATCATTAGTTCAAATGAAAACTTTAAGCCCTGTGAGTATCTGTGAGCAAGTATCTGCTACATGTTTAAGATCTCATCTTTCTCTAAATTTCATGTTTCTACTGTAATTAAACCATGTTGAGTGTGTGTGTGTGTACCTGGATGACGAAGGTCTTGTCTGTGAAGCCAGGTGTAAGGCCCAGCATGCTCATGTAGGACGCCTCGTTAATGAAGTTCTCAATGCCATGGAAAACTCCACGACCTGTGGCTGAGATACGCCCGTGGATTCCTCCCTGGCTGATGGGCTTTCCTGTCACACATGCATGGGCGTTGATGTCCTACACATACACAAAGCAAAGATCAGTCCACAGAGATCATGGACTAGAGAGGATTAGTGCACGGTATTAGGAACATTGCTCACAAGTTACAAAGGGAGATCTTTTTTTAAGCCTCTATTTGGGTTTATCACTCTAGGAAAGCATTGAGAGAACAAGCAGCAACCACAATGGCAGAGTGTGACAAGTAAACAAACACAATTCAAAAATATGCTCATTAATGACCAAATTAGTTCAATAAAACTCAAATTTGCCATTAAAATATTAAGAAACCAGAGCTAAGACTAAAACTTACCGTAGAAAATAAATTAGACATACTGTGTTAGAAAATTTGCCAATATTTGAATTCAGCACAGACAGATATTTTTGAGAACCACCATCTAGTGGCCCTTAGTGGTACTGCATCCCTACTTCCTGCATTTGCTCCAGCTTTCAGCTATGGCGTTAGCTGCTTAACATACACAGAGTAAGAAGAAGTGTAGTGCCACGGTTGCTGAAAGTGAGACAGCTGACTTCTCGTCAGTACTCACTACCCATAATCCTCTGCCCTCAGATACCCAGACTGGGAATGTGTCACCCAGGGTGAAAAGTAGTTGCCAAATAGTAGCAAACAAAGAGCAAAAGGGCAGACAGAAATAGTTGTCCAATGGCAGGTGTATACCCACACTCTACATCCAGTGAGCCAGACTACATTTAAACAAATAAATAACCAACCAAAGACTCAATCGATCAGTCAGATTCTCTTGACTTTTCAGCTGGTTTTTCCTGACACCCTCTGACTTCACCATTACACTTTTCCTTGACCTCAAACAGTTACAATCAAGGTCAAGTAAGAGAATTTAACTACTATTATTTTTGACTATTCAGAGCTATATATCAATAATAGCTTTGATATGCACATTAAAAAAAGGCTTAAACAAACACATGGGTAAATATTTTCCATGTTGAGTCAAATATGCCTAGTCTGACAGGTTTTGATAGAGGAATGCTTAACTGATAACACAAATTCACACAAACACACACACAGGCTTTAGTTTGTGAAGTCTTTTAAGTGAGGAATGACTCAGTGGTCAGCTGGAAAGGGAGAGGCAGGAAACCACTGCTCATAGTTTACATGTGACTCATTCCTCCCTTTCAATTTGGAATCTTCTAAAATTTGTACCCAAAAACAGCCAAGTAATCTGTATGTTTGTGCAGTCTGAGAACTCACAGTGTGTGCAATGGTGTTGGCGTATGTATCAGCAATCCAAGACATTTCCCTTTCTCCTGTGCTCATGTCTGGGGCTGGGACATCGATGCCAGGTCCTGGTTGAAAAAACAGGGAGGAGAGGGAGGGAGGGAGGGAAAAAGAGGGAAGATTTATAGAGTTGAGAATATACTTAACACACGAGATGGTTGACAGATGTTTTTTTTTCTTTTACAGTATAACACCAGAAACCACGTTTCAGTCTTAACAACTAGGCATCTGTGCTGATCCTGGAAGTCTAAATGAACACTTTGTCTTTTGGGTTACAAGAGAAATGTGAGTGCAAGCCTTTGTGTCATATACACTTGTGCCCCCTTAAGGGCCTCATACCCTCAAACAAGGTCCAAAAACAGAGTCACGTAAGGGGGGAGTTGGCTATCAGCTGGTTTTGATCACCCACCCAAACCAGTTTATAAATCCAAAAATTTATTTTTGGAGGCCCTTTTAAAAAATCTCAACAAACAGCACAACTTTTGCTGCCTACAAACATTTAACAAACAGTATCATGTCTCTCTTTGCTGTTTTTTTGAATGACCACTTTCTAAAAATTAACATGCATCTAGGCAGGGTTGAACCAAGTAGCTGTATAAGGGCTGCTTACCTGACCTGAACCTATGTGTATGTTTATGCATGACCTTGCTCAACACATTTAACATTGATACTGCAACATTTTTCCAAAACTGATACATAACCCATTTATACTTATGATATTATGTTCAACTGCCAAACAAGGTAAATATCTACCTGGACATATGCAAGTCTATTTTTCTACCTTTTTACCTGTTACTACATAAACCCAAGAGTGATCTCACACAGTGGTGAGATACATCACAAGTCTATGGATATCTCATGAACAAGAACAAGTACATACATATACATCCACAGCTTGTAAAAATCAGGCTCAAGTTGAATTTAAAAGTCAATCCTATTTTTCTTGTTAAACATAGTAAATGTCTTCCTTTTCAGTTGACACAGGCACACCTTGAGCTACCCCAACCAGTATAAACATTGTCGTATAACAGGAAATGTTTACTTCTCTGGGTGGGAACATTTACCTCTCACCACCACAGCCATTATGACAGAGTCAAATAATGTAAAGAACACTGTCACACCTAATACCACCTAATACCACTGTGACAAATGAATAGTTCAACACCCAATTAATTTACTTTTGATGTAACAACTGTTCAAGTTCACACACTCACATAAAAACTCACCAATAAAACCCTTCTTGGCCAACTCAATAGTGAATCTCCTGGTAATCTTCTCCAGTTCATTATCCTGCACCAGAAAAAAAACAGCACTGAGTATCATAGCATGCAGTTTAACATGTCAGTGCATCTCTACAAGTGCAAGTGAGTGTCTGTGAAGAGGATTGACATTAGAAGGCTCACAGAGTAATTCCTGGGGTTGATCTTGACTCCAGCTTTGGCTCCCCCAAATGGCACATCTGGAGGAGAATAATACAGCTTAAAAACCACAGCAACACTGACATTCCTGTTCCAAACACACATGACATTAGGATTAACAAGTAGATTCAAGTTGTCATGTAGATTTTTAATGCGTAACTGTTAGAAAAAGAAGCAGCACAAAAGAAATATAACCATTCTCTGACACTGTTGCAGGCCCAATAACCCAACACCCTGGAACATGCAGTCAAAAGTAGAGCCTAGTAGCTTTGAATGTTTTATATAAAAGTGAATAAATGACAGTACGTAGGGAAGAGTGGATATGTAGCAGGAGTCTTTGTGGAGGGCTTTAAAGACTTAAATACTTACCAACAACGGCACACTTGTAGGTCATTAAAGACGCCAGAGCTTTGACCTCATCCACAGACACATCTGTACTGTAACGGATACCTAAGGAAAAAAAAAACACATGAAGAGAATAGCTTACTACACAGCTAACACTGCTTTTTTGGGGGGGTTTGTTGAATAACAGCAAAATTTGTACTTTTTTTACTAAAACTAATGTTTACTGTATTGACATTTAATATGTTAGGTTATAAGTTCAAGCCGTTTATATAGCCTTAGTATTGTGGTGTGCTGACTGCTTCATGTTGTAATCTTCAACCAACACTATGACTGCCTTCGTTGTTGAGTTCAGCTTAACAACAGAAAAAAGGAAATGAGTAGCGGATGTAGACTATCGGAGAGTGGACTGGATCAGTATGTTCTCAACTACTGCACAAGACCACATGAAGAGTTCAGAGATCACTGATTGCTTCTGCCAGTCACGGCAGCCACAATGGGCGGGTGGAGACCAAATAAACCAATCCCAGCTCTCCATTCTGGCCCCAGCCTTAAAGTTGTAGTCATTCATTCCTGTTGTCTGGGGTTTACTACTGTCACCACGGCAACACGTGTGGGTTTGTCTCTTTGCCGTGCTACATGAGATCATACAGCCGGGCTGCCCAAGTAACAGTACACCATCTTACTGGCACCTTTTGTGTGTGTGTGCTTGAGTGTGTGCTTGTGTATGTGAAAGAGAGAGACGGTATGGCAGCACCAAATATAGCATATCCAGAGTCAGCCTACACAGAAAAACCCAAGGGCAAATAGCACAAAGAGGAGACAGCAAATTGCTTTCTAAGGTTAATGGCACCATGTGAGTCTTTTTTTCATGCAAGTCTGTTTTCATGTGTTCATAAGATGTCATCTTTAAGTGCCACTTAATGTCACAATTTAGTGCCCACCCATTTTTATTTGCGTCATTGCAGTTGAAAGGAAAAGATCAAACTCCTCAAAAGAAAAGTTCAGTCTTTCATAATGGCGCTACGGTTCTCTCCACATCACTATTTCCATTCATCTGAGATCAACAGAGCTTCCTTAGGCCTACACAGGACAATCTGGAGCTCACTGATCAAATTAAAAGAAAAAAGAAAGAAAGACAGGCTGCCTACCCATCCCCCCACCATTTATTTACCAAACCATCAACTCACCACAGCAACCAGATCCAAAACATATCTTTAAACACATTCCTCTGAAATAGATGGCCGTTATTTTTGGAAATAAAGTGAGTCATACTAAAATTCTGTCAGAACAATGTAATTCTACAGTCTGGGCAAAAGGCTGACCTAACTGCTCTAGGAGAGATTTTGAGTAGGTAGTATGGCTTTTACATTTTATACATTATCAAGTGTCACTGCACACCTCTGCAACTTTGACATACTGCTGCTCTTATGTTTTCCACATAACAACAGAGACAGTAAATACCCCACAGATTTATTATACATCTGTACAGAAAAGAGAAGGATGTTTACAATTTTGCAGACTAAACAAGACTTGAGTGGTTGGTGCTACTCAACAGCGGGACAACTTTCCAAACTGTCATGCACCACACTAAGTTAAGCTCACTCACTAAGACGGCAGAGAGCAGTGTGATCCAGCTCCGCAGCTGCCTATCTAAGTGGCTCTCAGTTGGGGTGTAAGAGTGCTACATGCATACACAAAAACAGCCTTTGCACTTAGAAGTTTGATCTGAACATAGCCAAGGGTCAATGCGCTATATTAATAATTAAACCCCCTGAAAAATAATTGCTGTTGCTTCTATCCTACCCCTACTATCTGAGACTTAAGCATAAAGGTTTTATAAGACTTGTTAAACTGGCCACTACAGCAAGTAATCTGTCAATCAAATTAAATTCAAATTGAATTAAATTCTAAAGTGAATATTCTTTATGTGTAGGCCTACTGAACATCTAAGAGAGGTGACTCCTGAATTGATTATTGAACCAGTTTTAGTAGCTGCTGTTGTTCAACGGTCACTTCTACAGGAACTGTCATAACAACCAGGTTTTGACAGCGATCAAAATGAGTTTTAACCTATTTAAGTTTTACCACATATTTTGCATTACAAAACATACACAGATTAAAAGTTAATGCATACTTTTAATTGTGTGGCCTTTTATTGTGACCACTGGATAAGCTGGATAAGCTGGAATAGACAATAAAAGGGAGAAGCGGGTAGATGATAATACCACAGCACTTAAATTACTTAATGCTTAGCTATGTTTGAAATTATCTTTGGATTGCAGTGAAGTTCTGCTCTTCTTAGACTTTTATGAGATGTTTTTATGATTTCGTTTCAGTATGAGTTTTTAATATGTTTTGTTATCATTTATGGCCGAACTAGTTTCTCTCCTCTTCCCTGAGTTTCACCCAGGGAGGGGCGTAGCCCTTCCACAAACACTGAGCAGAGCAGAGGAGAGGCAGGTGAAGTAAAGCTAACATGAATTGAGGAAAACTTATGTTATTGTAAGAGCCATTCAAGCTTCCCAATTCATTCATCTGAAACACAAGACGAACAAATGTTCACTATAAAAATCTGAATTTCCGGTCCTTACTGAATTTTAATGAAACATGTTTGTGATGCTGAGATGCCATTCATTCAAGATTTGGACTGGCCTGCTACATTTTTACATTTATCAAAACTGAACTGAAAAAAGAACTATGGATGCACATTATGGATATTTTTTAGAATTGTTTCAAATGTTACACAGAATAAATGGAAAGCAAAATTGTATATCACTTTTTTTGCAATTTCAAGAGAATGATTTATTCTGTGACTCAAAGTTGTGATTCCATGCAATCCATGAATTTTGTGATCCGTTGCACAAGTTGTAGCACAGTGCTCAAGCACCATGTGCGTGTCTTCTGCAGAAATATACCTCCCTTTAGAGCAGGTCAATACTTTCTATATCAAGCAGACACAGTGGAGGGCTTTCATAGTGTTAATAGCAGACCAATGTCCACCCCACACCATTTAAACATGCCCTTTGACTGGCTGGCTTATTGAATGGTATGTCTCTTTCTACTGAGAATGCTTCCTCGACGAGGCACCCTCCCCCACCTGTCACACTGCTGACAAATAGGAGTGCATGGAAACACCAACACCCCCATCCCCAGCTCTCCTACCTCTTGACTTCCTATGCATCTTGTGTGTGCGTGGGTGTATATATAGCTATTTACACACACACACACACACACACTGATATCACAAATTATCTAAAGTGTACTGCAGCAGTACCCAGGTTGCCCTCTTCCTCATATCAAATATCTGACACAATAATTGGAATAAGCAGAGACCAGATCATTGATATCAAGAAATACACGGGTGCATCCTTCCACTTTTAAACCAAGTTGATTATGGTTATGATTATGATCATGAAACAAAATATTATCTTTAAAATTTAAAATCAATCAATAAAGCTCAGCACTCCTCATAAAGACTGGGAGCTGCAGCATGTTAATAGTTAGCTTGCTGTTAGCCTGCAAGCTAACAAAATACAGTAACATTACCGCCACAGGTGAGCAGGAAGGTCACTGTAAACTGTACAAGAAGTCTCGTGTAAGCAATGCGTAGTTGCAAGATATAGGAAACAAACGAAGCAGATATGTGGCAAGATAAAACTGGAACATACACGCTACGTGTAACGGTAACGTTACAGTACTTGCAGCAGCTGTTGTCAGCAGCTGCCTTATGTTTTGTGTATAAAGTGGCTAATGTTACTGCTAACCAATGCTAGGTGGCTGGCTAAAGCTAGCTGTCACAAGGGCCGGTCAAGGAAGGTTTGTCTCAATTCTTACCCCCTTTGCAGGGTGTTCTGTGCTGGCTGTGCTGGGCGCGGTACCCCTCCACCACCTCCCACTCTCCGTTATCCCTCTTGATGGGAAAAGACACGCTCAAGACGTGATTACAGGGCTTGATGATGCGCAGGATGCCCCGCACACGGTTCCTCTTCTGCTCTGGGCTTTCCCTGGTTCTCAGATCCTCCACCAGCTTGTCCTCTACGATGGCGGCGCCGCGATCGAAGAACCCCTCAACCATCTTAAAGAAGTTTGGGTCGTCAGGCTTATCCGCTGCATCGGCATAGTGACGAACCCGCATCAGGGACGAGGATACCGGGAGAGCGGAGTCCACACACCCCGAGGCCAGGGCACTGCCCGCAGAGCGGCTCAGCAGCTCCCCGAAATAGCGATACATGACTAAATTAGCTAACGTGTAAACGAACTAATGAAAAGGGAACTAAACAACAAGGACAATGGGGGTGACAACAGGAAAAGGGGGGTAGAATGAGCAACACGGCAGCTCCTCACCGTTTCCCGTCCTCTGGCCGAGTGAGGAATGACATGCTGTGTCAGTTTGCTTTAAAAGGCAGCGCGAGCCAAGGAGAGCAGTGGGGGCTTCTCGGGATGCACGCGGAAGAGGAGGACCGTTGGAGGCGCGCACCCGTGTGTAGCAACTGACAGCGCGCGCTCCCGAGTTTGTACCGTTGACTTTGAAAGACGGTGAAAAAAACGAAGAAAATTAAATTTATATTAATACACTAAGTTATTTTTGTGTTGTAATTTTGCATTTTATGATAATCGTGGATGATATCATGCGATAATCTGCTGACAAGGTATTATTAATTCGAAATGGTTAAAACTGGACAGTAATATGTTAGTAGGCGATATACAAAACAAAACAAAAAAAACGTTGTTGTAGCCAATATCAACTTAACATCATCATTTTTGCATAAGTCAAAGTAACTTTAATTTAAGGTGATTCCTTGACGAATTATTTGTCATTAATTATAAATAATGTAAATATGAAGCTACAGACAGCAAGTGGTAAGCCTAGTTTAGCATAAAGACTGGTAATAAATGGAAACGGTTAGCCTAGCTTTGTGCCAATGCAATAAATTACTGCACCCTACCAAGAATTAGCTCAGCAAAAAAACTTATTTGTGAATTGTAGAAGTGAAAGTTACTTTTCTTTCAAAGCAAAATAATAAAAAAAAACAATATGAAAATGATCATATTTAAATCCAACTGCATCAAAAATATGTTGAGTTGAATGAAAAGCATTAAAAAAATGTACGAAAACATCTCTGTTTTTGAAAGATTGTGACACAGACCGGCAGATATAAAGTGCATCAACTTTGTCATTCATTAGCTGTGGTACAGTGTCCACAGTGTTACAGTTTTGTACTTTGTGGTTTGTTCAAAGGACCTATGCCAGGCCTGCTGCCGTCAGCAGTTCTTTGATCTGTTTAGTGAGTTGAAACTGCCATGAGAGGTAGGAGATGATGAAAAGGCCCATTGTATTACATTAACCACCCTCATAAACAGCTACAATTAATGACTCGGCTCACTCAGTTTGTACAATTTGACTATTGATAGCCTCCTTTGAAAAGTATCTATATTGGCTCTGATAGAAAAATAATCTGCAGCCTTGCTAGCAGCTCTGTGAGGCTGTAACGTGATTGATAAATGTTCTGAACATCCCTAACGTCACTCTGATGTCAGTTAGATAAAGTAATCAATAGTAACCATGTTGGCCAACTGACACAGAGTCACTGTTTCACTTTTACAAGGGAAACAACATAGGTGCTTATTCCCTCTTTGTTCTCACTTATACTACAGGGTCATACAGCTTTTATTGTCTCTTAAAAGGTAATTTCCCGACTGAAAATTATATTTGAGAATTTTATTTTCTCAGAAAAAATAGAAGGAGAGACATAATATCAGGACATTCACACACCTGTTTGGTTTGTACATCCTTTCTGGAAGATGAGGAACAGCAGTAGAGAGTTTCAGCTGTCATTTAGTAAATGTGTCTACAACCGGACACTAGCATGCTAACATTCTATGAAAATTTCCCTTTCAAAACTGATAAAAATGGTAATGAAATGTTTACAGTCAAAACAGTTACTGTAAAAGTGAAGTCTAACTTCTCACCTTTCTAGCAATATAATGTTGTCATTATTTCCTTTTGCCCTGTGTTCATCAGAGTTGTTTAAAAAGCGCTAACGCTGCTGTTATGGCCGTTTGCTACTATGGTCCATAACCGGACGAAACTTCCTCCCTTCAAAATAAAATACCGTGCACTTATAAGAATAAAGTGTTTTAGCAGTAAAGTGAAAAAAATCTGAGAAACTTCCGGTAGGATGACCGTCGCCGGAACACGATTTAAGTGTTCTTACGTCACTTTAATGTTGTAATTAGACATTTAAATGTTTATGTAAACACATGAAATTTGACATGTAGATTACTAAACATATATAAAATACATCAACTGACGTTTAACCGGCGATAGCCCAACGGTTATGACGGGAAAATACCGTAAGTCCGTCTCAGCCAAAGTGTCCGATTATGGACCATAGTAGCATGCTAGTGTACGATTGAGGACGCATACATATATATTTCTGACTGAGGTTTGAGCACGCTAAAATCTATTATCTTAACCACAACTTTGAATTATCAGTAGCCTAATTTTACTTTTAAATTTTGCTGATAAATTCATGGCCCTCTCTGTGGTGTTGAAGTAGCAGACAGATTTGTTGTTGAGCTTTTTTTTGGTATCTTTTATCAGTTTAATCTTTATACTGTACTGTAACCCATATTACCCTCATAATCAAAGCAACAGGTAGCAGTGTGCAGATGTATTCTGAGTTGGATTTAAGGTTTGGGCTATCCCTGGTGTTAAAAGTTAACAAACCAAAGACTGGGCTGGGCTATTTTCCTGTTTATCCTCATCATAAAACTAGCAATAAACATTTGCAGAATGTATCGGGTTTTCTAGATACTGCATTGATGTACTTGATACGGACACTCCAAATATCATTGTAGTGGAAAACAGCTTACTTTGTATTGTGTCTTGATGTGTGTGTGCTATAGTGCATGCACGTGTGCCTATAAGTATCTTATATGTGTGAAGCTATAAGTGTACAAGTGAGAGGGCATAATTTAGGGCAGCAGGTCATTCATAGCGTACGTGTGCATGCCCATGTGCATGTATGTGTGTGTGGTTGTGAATGGGGGTTGGAAAGCATTTCTGACAGCTGGAACAAGGTGTATGTTTGTCTGTTTGTGTGTTTGTGTGTGTGTGTGTGTGTGTGTGTGTGTGTCTAAAGAGGGAGGAGGGAAGTTGACTGTCTTCCATTGAGCTGCTATGGTTTCATGGGTACAACCTACATATCAGCCAATCAGCTGGGGTTTTTTTAGTCACAATGGCAGCTTGGTCTCATAAATGGCTATGTCTGTAGGTCAGTCCACCACTTTGTTCCATACTGAAATATCTCAACAACTTTTGACTGAACAGGCATGAAACTATGCATGAACATTTATGGTCCACAGAGGATTATGAGCAATGATTTTGATAATCCTGTGACTTTTCCTCAGTGCCACCAGCAGGTCAAAGTTTTCACTCACTCAATTAAATATCAACTAGATTGGTGTCAAATTTTCTGCAGATGTTCATTGAACTCTTTGTGATATTTCCTGATAACTTGAACTTTGCAATTAACTGTTCTTTTGGTACAATCATCAAGCTTGGTGATAAATTACCTGCAAATCTATTTAAATTAAATTGGCATCAGCAGGAGTTTGTGTCAAGTACTAGTTAACAAATGTCAGCTCAATAATACTCTGAAATGAGTTGGTGAACATGGGAAAATGGGAAAATACATATTAAACTTCAGCATATTACTAGTGTAATTTTTAGTATATTTGCAAAAGATTAGCATTTATCTAAAGGCACTGCTGTGTTTGAGAACAGCCGCTAGCTGCTAGCATAGCTGGAGACCTGTAGTTATGTTTTCATGCAAATTGCAGACATACATATTTTCCATTAAAATGTAAATATGTCTTTAACTCCTTTGGATGATCAAAGCCTGGCTGTCACAATAACTAATGCACAAACCAATTTCAGCTTGCTGTATGTGAATGGCGAAGCACTTGCTGCCATCATCTGAAAACAGATAAGATATTGTGACTTGTTCTGTCTTGTTTCCGCTGTTAACATTCCAGCAGAATTCCTGGATGTATACACACACGCACACAGAATCACACACACAGTAACACAGAATCACACACCGACACACACACATTATATATATGTGTGTGCATATGTGAGTGTGAGTGTGGCTTGAAGAACTGCAAGCCTTCATGTCCTTGTGCAACCCTGTTATTGAAAAAAATACATTATAAATACATTATTAATAAGTTAATATACCAACCTCTGATTGTGATTAACTGTGAACATACTGCATTTACTGCATGAACACTCTGTTTCACACATACAACATGAACATGTGTGCGAGAGAACATTGCCCACGGCTCCATATAGCACAGAGAGAGAGTCTTAGTGCTGAGCACGTCTCAATGAAGGCCCTGACCTGCACTTACAACAGTGGACTCTGCACAGAAGATAAGATTAGATCCTGACCCTGGGCTGCAGGTACAAAAACACCCTCATGTGCTTAAAAAGTGGCGCATTACATGATTACGTGATATGAAACAGAAACCTAATTAGGGCTCCTTTAAGTGTGTTATACCATATGTATAAGTTCACCAAGATTTGGCAGAGATTTGGTTAGTAAATAATCTGAACATCCTGTAACATTACTATGATGACAGATGGACAAAGTAATCAGTAGTTACCATGGCAGCAATTGAAACTGATACAAAGTCAAGGTACTGTTTCACCATCACTAATCTAAGAAAAGTAGTGCTTATCTCCTCATTGTTCTATCTTTGTAGTACAGGGCCATATAGCTTTATTACCTCTTAAAAGTTAATATTCTGACTGCAAACTGTAATGACACATTTAATTTGTTCAGAATAGACAGAGGAAGGGAAATATTATCAGAACATTCATAAGTGTTTGTTCTGTCTGATGTTATGCAAACATCAGTAAAGGGTTCCAGCAGCTGTATGTTAAACTGAGGCCTCTGCCAACAAGGAAATTGCATTTTTAATGTTATGAGCTACATCAGCTGGAAAACTATCAATACTCTTCAATTATCTGTCCATCACAATGCTTTTAACATGAGGAAGAAAAACAGTATGCACGTTCAACCCCGGTTTGGCTCATGTGCATAACAAAAACAAAGCATACAAAGGATATGAAGAAGTTGTCCACTGAAATTTGCATGTTTCTAAAAAAAAGTGCTCGTGCAAAGTTATGACCAACAAAGTCTTACTCGGAAGCGCATCCATGTGGACAATAGTAAGATATAAAAGTACAAAAAAAAAATGGCCACTCCAACTACAATTAGGCGATTGCATGTGTGACAGGATTACATACAGTATCCTGAAATTATGTCGTATGGATGTACACTCATGTCAGTCTCAGGAAAGTGCTGCAGTTCATACAGGTTTCATGTGATACACATTTTTTGTCCATATAGAAGTCTCTCTGATGGAGACCTTGTAGGTCGAAAAGTTGCATTAATGCACTGCTAGCTGGAAAAAATTCCCCTTTTCGTATAGACACTTTGTTTTCTCGTGACAATGCTAATTAATGTTCAACTTCCAGTGTACTTTGAGTGCTGTGCAGGAATCCTTGCCATTAATGAACAAATGACTTAAAAGAGACAAAAAAGAAAGCTGATGTTATTAAGAATCTTTTTTGTTCCCAGTGTGGACAAAAGGTTTTCATGTGACAATTATGTGAGAATTATCTATCAGTCTGCCTGAAACTGGTCCAAAATTGACAATTATGACTTAATTAAAAGGCCTGTCACCCTATGGGTAGGCTCATTAATTTAATATATTGTTTGTGCACAAAGTGTCCTGTTTAAGTCACAATCTGTTATCCACAGTTAGAAAACAAAAATCCTATATAAGGATTTCACACGCTGTGTTCGCCTGCTTGTGCACCAACCAAGAAACCAGTAAACATGTTGAACTTTGATGACCTTTGCACTGTGAACTCTGCACCAGAGTTCAGTTCAACTCTATCTTTTCCTCTTTTCTTTTATCTATATATAATGTCAGGCTGTATTACTTTTACAATAAAAACATTTATCAACAAAAGGCAATTTAAAAAAAATAGCTGCATGAAGAAGTCGTGCCTACATATTTTTGGTTATTAGCACAGAATCTCTCGGTGGTCAGTATTTCCCTGTTTGTGTGCCTCCTGTTTATCTGTAATCATATCAGTCTGCCCCCTGTCTTCACCTCTCTCGGTGTTTTCCTCCTCGCAGTGTCACACACTGATTTATCATGGTTGCGTTTCAAAGGGTGAGTACTGTCATGTCATTGGCTGAGAGCCTGACAACACCCACCCAACCATGAGAGTGTAACTGGGGGAGTAAAGGAGGGTAAAAGAAGAGTTAAACAAGAGCCTGTGCAGTCAAGTCACATGTTGTTTTCACTGGAAATGTGAGAGTTTGAAGGGACAGGGACTGTCCTCCTATATCTGTGTGTGTTCTGTGTCTGAATCCCCTACAGCTTCTGGTAGTTTGATATTAAACCCTCGAACCACCTCCATGACCTCCTGCACAGGCTATCTCTGTCCTCTCCGTGCCTCAGACTCGCTCATACTGGAGTGATCAAGGACACAAATTACCACAACAACTGCCAGGGTCACCTTGAAAAATGGCGTAGTCATAACCAGCAGGAACATGTTGGTTTAGCAGATTGATTCAACATGCTGGAAAAGATTTCCAAGAGCCAACTTAATGAAGAGGCACTTTGAAAATAGAGGACAAAAAAACTGTTTCAGAAGTTTCAGGGTTTTTTTTGTTTTTTTGTTTTAATTTTGGCAAATCTCTTGTTTCTTTTTTTGCCCAATAAAGACTCAAAATTGGTTTAATCAGTAAACAAAATTTAGATAGTCATGCGACTGGATAAAAATATTGCCGACAGAAGTCTTTCATTGCCCTTAGGCCAAAATAGAATAAGCAGGAAGTTGACTGTTATGAATAAACTATTTTTATTGCAGATCATAAGAAGAGACTGAGGATCGAAGAATGAATTTGGTTTTATTCCTGGATGAGGCACACCAACTTGATTACCAGATAACACTTTACTAAGCAAAATTCCTGCTTCGTATTTGAGCAGTGTGTATTTAGAATGACATAACTTTAATAACTTTTGCCGTTCTATAATTTCAGAGGGGATAAATGCATCCCCCTTGATCTGAAATATCAATGGCCTAGCTGTGCTGTATTGATAAATCTTTCGTGCTGTCCATGGGATTGAAAAAGGGGACAGAATTTTAGTACCGCTCTTCTGCTATAATAATTTTTTAAATCAATAATAATCTCTTAACTACTCAGTGCTTAATACTCTGATATTTTGTAGCCTGTATACTCTATGGAGTGGTGTCACCTTCATGATCAAAGTAAAAAAATGCGCTGGTGGAGTGGAACGAGAAGATCATCAGACACAATGCTGCCTAGAGTGATTTTATAATTTTTATATAATCATTCAGCTGTGTATCAGTTCTGCTGAAAATAGCCCCAGACCAAGTCGACTTGGTCTGGAGCCATGATTACAAGAAAACATGATTACAGATAAGGTTATCAAGGATTCAGAAAAATGCCTCTTTTATGGATAAAAATGTCATTATGCTAATTTGACCGCAATGATGCTGAACTGCAAGTAGTTCCCTGTCAGTAGAAAAAAAGAAAAAAAATGACTGATGGAACAAATCTTTATATTTCTTTGATTTTAAAACAGATTAAGGATGAATTTTTCTATCCTGAACTTACAAATCAGTACTGAACCTCTTCTTTTATTTAGTAATTGTTTTATATGCAATTATAAGTATTAAATACATACATTTCCAAAAAAGTAAATTGCTCTCATTATTTTTACATTATCACATGACGTTGTAGTAACTGTGGACTCCAGAGGGAGTCACTGTTGTGCTTTTAATGGCTAGTTGGGATCAAAATAAACAAACAAAGAAACACAAACAATAAAAAAAATCAGTAAAGGCTTGAGTGAGGCACAATTACCACAGGAAAAAAATATTTATTTTATTTTATTTTTTAATCAATGGGTTCATATTTGGCATAGTACATTTTGCACCAGTACTTTTTAAATGATTTTTTTTTTTACATTAATATATCCATAAAAGTTTTTTTATTTATAAATATAAGATATGTATTTGAACTGCTTGGTGACCACTTGTTAAAGACACAGTATTTGATTCTGTCCTGGTAAAGCAAAGCTGAAGTGAGGAATATGGCTGCTTCACAGATGATGTTTTGTTACTTGTGTGTCACTGACTACTTTTAGACACTAGATGGAGCAAGAGTCTTTCATGCTGTAGTGTGAGTGCAACAGTGTGAGGGTGAGGATGCAAATCTGCAGCTCTCATTCAAAACTGAGCTTCATTGGTAAAATGAATGAAAACACCTGTATACAAAATATCTATAAAACACCTGAATGTGTTTAATTTTGACACAGATGTGCCATTGAATTTCTACATTTTGGAAGGTCCATGGAACTGTGACTTTGTCAAGAAAGGAAAAAAAATAAATAAAAGGTTAGTTCTTCCACTTACTTTCCAACGTGTCATGTGTATTTGTTTTTAAATTATTTGCCCAGTTTTATCAGAGCTGCTTTCTGGCAAACAAACAGTTCCTTCAAGCAGAGTATGCAAATAAATCTGTCTTTCCGAGGCTAAATATCAGTGATACAAACAGACTTCAAAAGGAAATATTCATTGTAATTTTGGTATCTTGATCATGAAATGGATATTGCTGTAAATGTGTGACAACACATTACCAAGGAGATAGTCACTGTGGTTTAGATACTGAAGAAAAAGGAATAAAGCTGTAACAGGAAAAGGTGACAAAGATTCACACTAACAAAAGAATAAACAGAGATAATAGTTCATAAAGTTGATAAAGACTGTTCAAAACAGGACATAAAAGGCAGCACTAACAATATCGGATGTCAGACACACTGACAGGTTTTAGATGGTTATATTTCATAAAGTTCTTCCTGAGTATAAAAGGTGTTATGTGCTGTGCAAACCGAAAGGCCTGTTGATGCAAATTGTGATTTTAACCTTGCAGCCTCTCTAGAGACTTATCGGTCCAAGTAATGCTTAAATGTATCAAATAAACAAAGTTTCTGTGCATTAGTATGTCACACAGTTGTACATGAAAAGAGCAAAGTGGTTGCTGATATTGCAGAAATCTCAGCGAGCTTTGGCTTGGAAATTTGCAGGTCAAAACACTTAAAATTAAGGCTAAACTTTGAGGGTTTTTTAAGCGGTCCAAGTTACACAGAACAGTTATTTTAACAGTATTTAGATTGTTATACATTAATGTAGGGAAATATTTATATCTGTATTTAAGTAAAAAATTTCATTACTGCAATATAAAAATTCTCCAATGTAAATTAAGATTTTGCATTAAGGATGTCTCTTAAATAGAAGTATATATGGTTCCAGAAAATAGTTCCTGTGATTGTCAGACTGTTAAATATCAGTCAATATTATGTTACATAGCATTTTATGGGAATATTTTACATGTTGTGTGAAAGGCATTTTTAATATATAACTATTTTAATCTATTTTATACACTATTTAGTATTTGAATCTATAACAATGCAATTTTTAGGTCATTAAATAATAATTTAATAATTTATAGGTCATTAAATCCTTAAGATGGAAATGTAGATTAATTTGTAAGATATCAAAATAAATGTAGTGGAGTAAAGAGTACAGTATGGTAAAGGTAAACGGTAGCATTAAAGTACATATTGAAATGCAGTGATCGAAACACCACCTTGTGACTAAAAAACTTACTCTTCTCAACCAAATTTAGCCCTTCAGTGGGCTACTATTTCCTTATTATCTTCTTATTATGATTATTGTTAGCAGGCATTTCACTCTAGTTGTTTTACTTCTGTTGTTACTTCAATTCAGTTTCATGCTGGTAAAGCCAGTTGAACTGAAACTTGAATTAGTCTGTTTTCGGTTTGTGTGTACATGTGTGTATGTGCATGTGTGTGTATGTGTGTGTGTGTTTGTGTGTGAGTGTGCGAATTTAGAGGCCGAGAGGTAAAAAGTTGAAAGAGTTCCCACGAGAACTTTCCTCTTGAGTGTCTCTATTCAGGAAGCTGTGGCTTTGACTTGTGTCTGCTTACATCTCCTCATCAGCACAATGCATATCTCTCTATATTTACTGTGTGTGTGTGTGCGTGCGTGTGTTTGTGTGTGTGTGCTTGCATTATGTCTACATTTGACAGTCAGATGTCACCCCACATGTCAGGTGGCCCAGAGGGAAAACCCACAGGATGTAAGGTCAGGCCCCGAGAGGTCAAGAAAAAGTCAAACTGCCTGCTTTCGTCAACACATTTCAACTCTCACTACGCCCCGTCAACTGTCTGTCAACCACAGTCTACACCTTAAACTTCTGGTTTTCTTTCAGGAGACAGACAGCACGCCACTGCAACGAATATGCAAAACAGTGTGAAAGGACTGTGAATTAAAGAGATAAACAGCTTTTGTGGCAAATTATCCACCCAACCCTTAGAAACTTCTCTGACTTCTCTTCAGCTTGGTTAAAAATTTACAGAATTTTCCCAAAGTTTGGTTTCGTTTTGATGTCTGACTGTTAAAATATCGGAAGCTACGTGATACTTTTTAAGAAATATAAGTGGATATTCTCAGGAACATCATAAACACACATTAATTTGAATGAAGATTTTTATTTTTAACAGAGTTTAGATGAATGAAAATAGCTGATAAGAATTCACACAAGGAGGTAGAGAGAAGATTTTGCATGAGGGTTTCTTTCTTCAGGCTCCTGTTTCACCTCGAGTACCTGTGGATAGTCTGATCCAAAGACAGCTGCAGGGATGGCTCCTCTACTCCACTGTAAGACACATGCACACACTGTTAAACCATTTAAAAATAAAATAATTCAATGGCAACTAAACACTGCTAAAGGCAACATGTCTACCAAGTTAAACAACAAAATAACTTGTTTGTCCGTGTCGTTTAGAATAAAATACAAAGAGGTTTTCTGGTTTTATTTCCTTATTTTTGCAGGTTCTTTAATAAACTGAAGTGATTTTGTCCTGATAACTTCACTAAATGCAAGATCAGGCATCTCCATCAGGAGAATTTATACTGAAAACCAAATATATCAACCCCATGGTGGCGCTAGAGGGAAAAAGCAGGGGATCACAAACATTAGTAGGATTCATCCTCTGGTGAACATGAATGTCTGCATGAAATATCAGCTTAACCCGACAAACAGCTATTGAGATTTTTCTGTTTGGACGAAAGTGGAGAACCGACAGACAAACACAGCCAAACCTCCACTGTGGCTAAAAATAAGCCTCCACAGGGTAGTTCGAATGAAATCAAATGACACACACTCACCTGAGGACATAGGTAACACAGAGGATGCAGAGCGGCTGGTGTGTGCTGGGTCTGGACCTGGAGGGTCGGACGCTGGGTATGACGGCGCTGTGAGTCTCCACCCAGACGTAACCTCCACCTCTCACCAGCATCCTGTACTGACCGCTGACCGACTGACTCTTCCAACACACTGCAGGGAGAGAGAGGGAGCTGATATAAGATTATTACAGGTGTGTGTTGTGGTGTGTGTGTGTGTGTGTGTGTGTGTGTGTGTGTGTGTGTGTGTATCACTACGTACAGTTCAGATGATTTTTGGTCAAACAGTTTGTGTCCAGAGGGTGACAGAGATCGTAGATGGATCGGCGCAGCAGCTCGTCAGGACTGTAACCTAACAGCGTAGTCACTCTGCACAAACACACACATACACACACACACAAAAACAGCACATTGAATTACCAGTTTACTCTTAACTTTTAGCGTCAGCTGGAGACACAAACAAGCTTAATGTTCATTGATATTCAGCAGCCAAAGAGCTTACAATTAAAAAAAGAATAGGGAAGATATAAGGGACCAAAGCAGCAGTCGCTATGCTAATGCTAAGATAACCCCTAAGAATCCAGCTTTCTCTTTTTATTTAAGAAAATTAAAGTTTTTCGGCTTGTTTCATCACTTTAACCAAACTTAATAATGTTTACATTGCAGGACATATTTACTCTTAAAGCTCCATACATCATTAATTTTTGAAAATTTTCCGCAAAATTCAGCCATATTTGGTATCTTAACAAGAATCTACAAACAGCATTTCACTTGTGAATGAGTATGTGTGCATCTATTTTGTGTGAATCACCTCTGGTCACAGTGTGTGAACCTCATGTCCATGCTGTGCTGGCTGGTGAAGGTGTGTGTGCTGAGGAGTGTGTGTGAGAGGGGCAAAGGCTTGCAGGTTAGCAGCAGGCAGGAAACTGAAGACGGGGTCACACACACCTTCGCTCGGCCCTGACAGTGGAGAACCTAAAGCCACAGAGAGGAATCAGAACAGCAGACAAATGTTACCAGAAATGTCTGAATTTTTAGGAAGCCAGAAGTGCCAAAAAGAGTTTGTGTTGTCTGTTAGTGGTGTTGTTTCTCGCAAACCTTCCACGTAGCTGACTTGAGGTTGGCGCATCTTCCCCTGTGTGTCAGAGCGCTTTTTATCCTCATGACAAAGTCTCTCTTTGCACCGCACCAAACCTCCTCTATAAAAACAACACACAACCACAAGATATACAAGCCAGACTGAACATAGACTGAACACAGACATGTTTGACACACTCTCTCTCTCACACACATACACACACACCTACACACCTGGTGTTACACGTAGATTATTTCTGATCTCTGTGTGGTCAGATGGGTGAGTGAACTCAAAAATATTGTGTCCCATCAGCTCAGTCTGTCAAAAAAATGGAAAGAATTCATCTTAACATCCCATTACATCTGCACAGGTGTGTGTGTTGTTGCATGTGTGTGTTGTTGCATGTGTGTGTGTACCTGTGTCATGCCCATGTACTTGCTGACATTGTCAGACAGAAAGATCATGTCTCCCTCAGAGGACAGGACCATCAGGAATCCCTCCAGGATCCTCAGATACATGTTGGTCTCCTCTGAGGCCTCGTCTTCCTCCTTTTGTTTCTCCTCCTCGTCGCGTCCTCCCTCACACTCTCTCCGTTCTTCTCCGCCTCCGATCACTTCTCCGTACTTTACTGCGTGAGTGGCCTCTGTTTTTATCTCATTCTTTCCTGAAACAGGAAGCAAATTTATTGATTTTGCTGCTGTTTTCATTTTTTTTTGTTCTTTTTTACAAAACCCTTGTCAAAAATAATCCCTGGCTTCAACAAACTATGATGTGTACTTGTGTTTGCTCACTGTGTTAAAAGCTGTGCGTGCGTGCCTGTGTGTGTGTGTGTGTGTGTGTGTGTGTGTGTGTGTGTGTGTATACGTGATAGCGTGAGAGTGTGTGTGTTATGGAGTTCTATTATTACTCATATTATCTTCCTCTAAGATCTTGTGATAACAGTTAACCGCAACTGAACTTGTTCACTGAAAAGTAAACTTCAGTTGTACTTCAGAATACTTTGATGTATGTGTGTGACCCGAGAAATTATCTTTTACACATGCGGGTTCAAAAGTTCATTTAAAATACACAATACTTTGAAAACTGTACAACAGCTCTGGAAAAAATCTGACAATACTTTAATGCTTTAACATCTGTAGGCGTTCCCAAACCTTCTGCAGACTTGATCAGCCTCATATGGTATTGATTAGTTATTAACTTATCAGACAGGCATGTAAAAATAAAATGTATACTAAAATAAATGTTGATGTTAAATCCCTATTTAGTAGGAATGTTATTTTTGTTTTAAGTGTTGATAATCGTGACATATATGAAAATAACGTGTTAATAACACAACTCTTGAATAATTTCTGTTCCTGTTTTTGCTTCGTCATAGTAGGTTGCAGTACAGCAACTTAACACTGGTTATCACCTGCCACAAAATGGCAAAAATTTATTAATTTTAATTGTTCTGTTTGTAGGCTTCTGTAATATTACGGTGACAGTTTCTCTTTCCACCAACCTTTACTCTTATTGTGAGTGTAATTAATGCCCAAAAGACACAAACACCCAAGATAATAAATAACATTAAAGATGAATTTGACTTACAGCAGCATTATTTTTTTTTTAATTTTCTATGCATGATAAGAATTTTGCACCACATCCTCTGATCAATGATGTTGTTTGATGTTTTCCTTTATAGAGGTGATGACTGCAGGTACCTTTGAGCAGCGTATGTGTGCGTAAGTAGCTGAGGGTGAGGCGGATGACTGAGGGCTTGTCCAGGTGAGCCCGGACGGAGGGCTGGAGGGGCAGGAGACGACATAAATCTCCAAACACGTCAGACTCGACCCTTCGCCTCCTCCTGGCCGCCTCGCGGCTGATCGCCCTGCAGAGGACGAAGGTCAGGAAAAGAAAGACAGTAACTTAAGTCATCTTAATAAGATTTACACGGATGTTCTGACATCATAAAGTCACTCTGACACTTTTAAGGCATTACCACAGTCACTACATGTTGCTATAATTATAGAGGGTGACACACACTTTACTCAAACTGTGTATTAGCTGATTAAAATATTAAGATACAATAACTGAAATTTAAATTGAAACTTTGTTGTAATTACCAAGTAAAAAAGAATTAGTTTTTTTTTTAACTCAATTTTTTACTCATTCATATTCAAAATTCATATTTAGACTATTCATGTTCAAGGTTACTGTTAATAAGATTAATGTAATTATATTAATACATAAAATTCAATAAAGTTGGAGTCAAAATGAGAATTATATGGATTTCTATGAGGTAAAAGTGCATTTATGTAAGAACTCTTTGAGGTACTTAAACTGTAAAGTAATACTGCACTTTTTACCTACTTGTTACTGCACATTTTATTCACTACAACTGTAACTTTGTTGGTCCAGATTTTACCTTCATCAGAACCTAAAACTGGTTTTCTGGTAAATAAAATTTAAAATGTTCAAACTAACAGCTTTGCAGAAATTCTGACAGTCATGTTTCAGCTTGATGACGCAGTGACTTTTTGACTTTCTCTGATGGGTTGCAGTGAATTTCTCAACAATGAAGGGAAACATGCAACATTTCAGCTGAGAAGACGCTGATGAGAGAGGAAACCTCCAGTTTGAGGTTTTTTTCATGCTTTCCTGAACATGGTTTACTTTGCATGAGAGTAAAATTAACTTTAATATTTTCTGATTTTGATGCAAAGCTTTTACTTGCAGCTTTTCAATTAGGATGTTCTTATTTTTACTTATTTTTTTAAAAAGTAAAATCTTCTGACACTGATAAACAGATGGAGAAGAACAGAGAGGGCATTGTGGTCGAGATTCAAGTTATCTAGATGCCCACTGTGGCCACAACATTGTCTCTAGTCTCACCACATGATCTTAGCTCCAAACCAATCTGGCATCAAAACAATTCAATCAAAAAAAAAAAGAAAAAGAGAACAGTTTGAATATTTTTGCAAAAAGCTATCAGATGGGCCTTGAAGATGGTCATCAAAAGTGTCTGTGCAAGAAGCAACATGCAGCTTTACCTTCTCTTCTCCTTGTCTGCTGTCATCGTGTCCCACAGGCGTCTCTATCCTGGTGTCATGGTGGGGCGCTGAGATGAGAGAGATGGTGGCAGCAGGAGTTCACAGCACAGCAGGGAGTCTCCCCGCTACAATTTGCACCATCGCAGGCAGTCCAGTTAATCAGAGAGGCAATTAGTGGTGCCAAATGTCACAAGGCGAGCGGCTGAACTGACTCCAACGAGTGTCTGCTCTCCTCTTTGCATGTGCATCAACTACAGGCCTCCACAAAACAAAAAACAAAAAAAAACTGAGCACCACGATAGGTCAGCCGGCCAGGAAAAGCATCAGCCTCCCCTCCCCTTCCTCCTCCTCTCCTCTTCTCTCCTCTCTTCTTCTCTCACATCAACTTTAAAGCATCCCACGGAGCAAACGAAACCGATCTGCAGGCGAGAATCGATAAAAAAACGACGAGGATGGAAAGACGACACACAGTAGTCTGAGAGTGATGTAGACAGCTCAGTGTTTTATTGGAATCAGACCAGACAGGACTAGCCCGGCTGTTGCACTACATTTTGGCACAGAGTAAGATAGTGTGACCAGGAACAGCCCTACCCCTGGGTGCACAAAGCTTCACTACACACCGACTCTACTGCACACAGAGAAACCAGCTCGTCTTCAGATCACTGCACAGTACACACCACGACAGTCCTTCTCTGTGTGTGCATATGTGTGTGTGATTGCATGTGTGAGTGTGAAAGAAACAGAGTGAGAAGAAGAGGAAGGGGGCAAAGGAGAGAGACAGAGAGAGAGAGAGAGAGAGAGAGAGAGAGAGAGAGAGTGTAGTGTTTTGTCCGTGAGTGTGTGTATGTGTGAAATAAGAGGTAATTCAACTGCTGGTTCTCCACATTTCTTTTTCACCTTGCTGTAACAGACCTATGATAGTATACTTATAGTATTATACACAAAGGTTTCCTCCAGATACACTTTACAATAATAATAATAATAATAATAATAATAATTATTATAATAAAAAAAAGAAGAAGAAAGAGAGCAATAAGAAAGAAAAGCCATTCTTGAAAAAAGCAAAAGTCTGAAAAGCAAAGTGGTTTTGGCTGAGTGAGACGGCTGCTGGAGGTGGGAAAAGGGGAATTGGTGCTTTGGAGAAGAGGGGAAGGAAAAGGGTGATGTGGGGGGGGCTGAAAACACTGATGGTAACTATAGAAACAGAAATGCTGAAGACAAAAAGTCACACACCGACAGGAAGGGGTTAAAAAAAAAAAAATTCACGCATTCACACGTACGAAAATGTACATTCACGACAAAGTGACGCCCACGGGCCGACAAGTTCACGCCGGCAGGACAGACATGGACTCTGAAACTAGCAGATGGATGAAGTAGCTGGAAAACCGTGCTTTTTTTTAAAAAAAAACAAAAATAAAAACAAAACCTGCTACACAGGCCTCCTGTAGCACTCCGCTCCGCATAATTAGTTCAATAGCCTGTAACTTTTGAGCTCGACATTCACTTTTAACACACCGGAGCACGCAGAGCGAGTGTGTCGGAAGATGAGAGCAAAAAAAAAAAATTCAATCACACAACAATCCAACAAAGAAAAATAAACACACATTTTTGAGGAGAAATAAATGACAAAAAAATAACACATGAACAAACAAAACCATAAAATATATAGATAGTCAGGGGTATTGCACAAAAGGGTATTTGGCCCTAACTGGTCCACAATAAGGACAGTAATAACACAGGTAGGGTGCTTGTCCATGCGCCACAACTCTCCTTTACTAGCAGACGATACCAACACAATACAGCCACTCAACACAGGCTATATACAGGCCTCTGCACTCAGCACCTACTGTACAGTCCACATGTGTGCTGGGGAGAGAAGCAGTGTGAGTGTCAGAGAGTGTGTGTGTGTGTGTGTGTGTGTGTGTGAGTCTGTGTTTTGTTGTCTGAGCAGTGCAGTTTGCAGCGAGCTCGGAGGTGTGTGAGAGGGTGTTTGTGCGGGTAAAACTTGGGATTGTAGTGTTTCTGTATGTGTGTGTGTGTGTGTGTCTGCATTAAAAGTGTGCGAGTGGAAATGTGTGTGAGAGCATGTGCAGGTGCGTATATTCATATTCATAGTCATAGTCATATTCATATTTATATTCATAATAAACCCAGGCAACAAGAACAACACAATGCAAGTAAAGAATATTTCAAAAGTAACAACAACCAATAGCTTCAAAGTAAAGGAGTGACCGTGTGTGTGTTTCTGTGTGTGTGAGTGTGTTGTAAAGGGATTTATGGTCAGCAGTGTGTGTGTACATGTGTGCCAAGTGTCGTGTTGTTGGATCAGTGTGTGTGTGTGTGTGTGTGTGTGTGTGTTAGGTCTGCGTCTCCTCAGGAGCGCAGTAGGAGAAGTCCTTGAACTCCTCCTGGTTGATCTGTCGGATGATGGCCTCGTCCGTGGGCGTCAACACGGGGTCCTCCTTGGTGAAGTCCTGGTCAAAGTTATTCACATCTCGCTTGGTCTTCTGCAGAGGTGCACGCACGCACACACACACACACACACAAAGCAGAGGAAAAGGATGTCAGAGCAAGAAACTTCTCTTCTCTCTTCTAATTTTTTGCTCTTTAAAAGTTATATTAGGGCGACACCTGTTGACAACTGAGACTTACTGCCCTTTTTCAGTAAGAAAACACACACCTGCCCACATTTTAACCTACATGTTTGCTACAAAAGTGGTTTCCAACATGAGGTTGGGAACCTAACATCAGAAATAAAGTATTTTTCTTTTTTATTTTATTTATTGCATATTATGGATAAAAAAAATATATATATTTATTTATTTTTTTTTAAATTTTAAATAAATTTGTTTAATCCTTGTTTTAATCCTTATTCCTCTGAAAACAAGCTCTGCATTGTTTGAATTCTTCGAAAGTGCCAATACAATACCTGAGTTTTGATGCCATATCAAAACAATATGCAAAGGAATGCAACTACGTGTTTCTACGAAGTCTTTTTCAATATTTAACAAGAAGAGACAAAGTTCATGAATGCATCTTTGTTCAACTTTGTTTTCACACAAAACAGCCAAAAAAGAGCTTCACTTAAATCAAATACAGTAAAAAATTAGAAAAAAACATGTGACGAAGCTTCAATTTATTTAACCTTTGACTCTTCTGACTCTTTTAAACTTATACTACGGTTGTTAAGCTTTTTAAATGCTAAACTTGAGTTTTGTGTTTTAAGTGTGAATTTATTGAGCTTTTTTTTAATCTTGAGTCTAATTAAAAAAAAACACACACACATGTAATGTGTCAGTGTGCAACAAGATCAGTGGATTAATTGCTTTTTTCCTTTTTTTCCATCACTATAAGCATTTTCTGAGCTGTTTCTGCCACGAGATGACACTGATTTACTTTGAATCACAGAGCTAAGAGTTCTTGCAGGAGGACCAAGCAACTTTTGCATGTGTGCAGGAAAGACATTAAATTTAGGATACATGCTTTAAAAAATATTGATATTCTTGCAGGTTTGTCAGAACTGCAGATGTTTAAGTTAGCGTGAGCTTGTGTTGTGTTTTTGTGTGTGTCTCTTACAATTCGGGGTTTAAAGGGTGGTTTGACTTTTCTCTGCTCCAGCAGGACCCAGTCGATCTCTCTGAAGAAGGCGTGCGTCTTGATGGCCTCCTCGCAGCCTTGGTTCACCACGCAGCCCAGACGCTTCGCCGGGTTCTTGGTCATGAACTACACAAAAACACACACACACACGAACCACACCCTTTAGATTTTAAACTATATATTGTCCGAAAACAGGCAGCTTTAAAACGCCTGGCTGCAGTTTCATCCATAGAAGAAGACAGAAGCTGGACGAGGGGTTGAGTAAAAAGCATTTCAGTGCTAATAATAGAGCAGAGGCATTAATGGCTCTGTGGACGGTACAAACAAAGAGGCATAGTGGCAGAGTGATGAAACGGGTCAGCAGAGTGCTGGTGTTATTTATTGTCACTGAAAGCTGTGCCTATTTTGTTCTGCTGTCTCTTCAGTACTGCAAGAGCACTTTGTGATCGACTGTCGTTTTATGATCGCATTGTTCATACTTTGACCTCTTTGGCCGACTGACTTTTTTATTGCTATCAGTGGCGGTCTCAGACATCCATGGTAATTTAAGGGTAAAGAGACGTCTAGACATGTGGATCAAAAACCTGGCTACATGTGGCTTAAACAAATACAGCGTTTAAAATTGTTATGGTGATACCTCTCGTGTGTTTCCATTGCATTTACATTACAGGGCTAAGCATTGGATTTTAAATAAGTACACACTCTTATTGTGAAGGCATTTCGAGAATCCTTAAAAATTACTTAAACCATCTGGATGAAAAGCTTTCCAATCTTTTGCCTCGTTAAAAAAGATTTTTGACTTCCTTTCCTGATGTGACTGTTTCCTGATCTAAACAAAGAGGGTCACATATCTCCATTTCTACTCACAGAATTAACTGATATTCAGTCTTGCTAATATGAAACTATTCCTCATTTTGCCTTGGACACCTTTAAGTGTCAGCTGGAATCATGTTAAAGAAGATGAGAAAAAAACTTCAAACTTTAAACTTAAAACAAGCTCTTAAAACTTCACTGATCACATAAAGACAATGTTAACAGAAGTGCGTCGTGGTGCAGAGACGACACACACCGCTCGAAGGATGGAAACTGCCTCTTTGCTGAGCCACACAGGGTAGAGGACGTCGTCGTGCAGGATCGACTCGAACAAGTCGTCTTCGTTATCCGCTTCGAACGGAGGCTGTCCGGCCATCATCTCATACATCAGCACCCCCAGGGCCCACCAGTCCACAGAGGCTCCGTACTCCAGCTCTTGCAGGATCTGAGTTCAACAACACGACACGGTTCAACATGCAGGACAGAAACACCGACCTCTACCTGTCTGAAGTACTCTGGCACAGGTCCACTGATGCAAGGGACTCCATTACACACTGTGATCTCTTGTCCACAGTTCAATGATAACTAACATGCAGGAAACACGTATCAATCAATCAGATATCAGTCATTTTTGTGCATGTCAGTCAAACACTTGCTGTTATTTTGACTCAATAACTTCTAACATTTATCAGCCATAGGTAGTAAGGCTACAACTAACTCATTATTTTCATTATTTAACTGATATGCTGGTCATTTTCAGCACAAATCAGTTAGTCCTCAAATGTCTAATAATTATGTAAACTGCTCATCACTATTTCCCAGTTTTTCTCTCTGTCCAAATAACAGTTCAAAACACAAAGAATCCTGATTTACTATCATAACTGACAAAGAAAAAAAGCAGGGATTTTTTATTTTCTCTCTTAACTTTTCAGGCCTATTGAAAAAGGAAAGAAAGAAGAAACAAGAAGAAGAAAAGCATGTAATATAAGTCTCTCAGATGCTAAAAAAAATGTTAAAGGTTTAAAAATAATGTATAAAAGTCATATTTGTTTGAGCATTTATCATCCTTCAAGCAAAGTACCAAAAAAATCTTGGGTCCTAGTTTCTCATATAGGAGGATTTGCTGGTTTTCTCAGTATGTTATTATATTAAACTGAATAACCTCTGCTTTTGAGACTGTTGGTTTGATGTCTGAAAATGTTGACTTGGACTTAAGAGGACCGGGTTTGAAAATTTTTGACCATTTTTAAAAATTACAAAGAACAAATGGTTGACTCATTCAAGGATAATAAAATGCTGGCAACATACAACTGCACTTGAATTAAGCACAGAGGACCGAAGGAGAAAATGCCCCCGATCAGCTCACCTCAGGGGCGATGTAGTCGGGCGTGCCACAGAAGGTGGTGGTGGTCACTCCGTTCATGATGCCTTCTTTGCACATGCCAAAGTCTGCTAGCTTACAGTGTCCCTCTGCGTCCAGCAGGATGTTATCCAGCTTCAGGTCCCTGAGAGAGATGACGGAGAGAAAATTAACTCCATCTGTTTTCACAACAGTTGGTGTCGCTGAGAGAAGTTAGCATTATATTAAAATAATTACAAAAAAAAAGAATTACCAAGAAATGTTATTTATTTTTCTAGCAAGATAACCATTTTGAAATTCCTTAATAGCCCTGAAATTCTTCAAATAATGTATTAAATTTATTGGACTTTTCTTTTAGAATTCAGCTCAAAAAAAGACAAACTTTTAAAGAGGGTCTACTTCGGGCTTCATTAGTTATAATGAGGAGGGTGTTTACCTGTAGATGACCCCGTTACGGTGCAGGAACATGAGGGCTGAGGTAACTTCCGCGGCGTAAAAACGTGAGCGAGGCTCATCAAACTTCCTGGATCGCTGAATCTGGAACATCAGGTCTCCTCCATTCACGTATTCCATTACAAAAAACAAACGGTCCTGCAGATCAGAAACAGACACAGAGAGGTGTTAGACTGAGGGAACAAAGATAAATCATCCAAGTTGTATGTGTGTGTGTGTGTGCAGTCTGGTGGTCCTACTCGTGTCTGGAAGCAGCAGTAGAGCTGGGTGAGGTAGGGGTGTCGGCGGGCGAGGGCCAGGATGCGCTTCTCGGTCATGGTGCAGTCCACGTCGTCGTCCTGCAGGATCACGTCCTTCTTCAAAACTTTGACGGCATAGACATCCTCCGTCCCCTTCAGCTCTGCCAGCATCACCTGGATACGAGGTAAAAAGACGGGGGGAGGAAGGAGGAAGGGAGGGAGTGTAGATTCAGCAGAGTTGAGTGGATTTGGTGAGTCTGCATGGGGTGTTTTACTTTGAAAAACTGACAAGATTATCAGTGCTGACTTCCTGCTCAGCTTGATTAGTTTTGTGCAGCTACACGTGACGGATGAGTAATACAGAAAAACTGAAAATTAAAGAAGTTTCTCCTCCTTTTGATCAGCTGTTTATATATAAATATTGATTAAATGCAGCTTTAATCTGAACTACAAGTGCAGCTCAAAATATTTTTAAAGCTTTTTTTAGTTTCCTTTGACAGTTTTACAGTGGAAAAAAGTCTGGTGAAGTATTTGTATGGCAGGGGGTGAAAAAGTGAAATGTGATGTGTAAAAGCAGCTGCCTCCTATTCTAATATCTGATAATTCAGCAGTTATAAATTTAAAAAAAAAAACTGATAAAAACCTGTTTTACTTATGAAAATATTGATCAGTAAACTACTAAACATTCCCCTAAAACGCCTCCTCCGTGTCGTCGCACCTTGCCGAAGCTGCCTTTGCCGAGAACCTTGATAAAGTTGAAGTCCTTGAGGCTCCTCCTCTGAATCTGTCCGTTCTCCCTGCCTGCCGAGGAGGAGGACGAGGAGGAAGAGGAGGTGGTGGAGGAGGAGGAAGAGGAGGAGGAGGAGGTGTGTTGGGGTCCCTGCTGGTCGAGTGACAGCGCGTCCTGCAGGCGATCTAACCCTGCCAAGTCTGTGGGCGTCGACGGAAAAGCAGATCAGACATCAGTGAAAACAGGCCGACTGTCTTTTTTCCTGTTCAGCTCGTTAAGCAAAGAGGAGATTTATATATAGAAATGTTGCTAATTATTTGTTACTAATTACTTTTCAATAAACTTTTGATCACATCCTCTATTAAAACCCTGGATGAGTCAGTTACAGTATCAGCGATCAGGATGATTAAATAGCAGCAGTGGTCGGTGTTGTTATCACCATCACCATCGTTTGGCTCGATAAAACAAAAAATGGGAATCCTTCCACAAAGAGAAAGTTAACTTTTAGTTCTCAGCTTGCAAAGTGTGAGAGGACGATGACTAACTGTGACAACCAAATGGTGGTGGTAGGCGGTGGAGGATAATTCTTAGATAATTCAAGGTTAGTCTAATATCTACAGATTTAACTATTCTGTTTTTTTTGTTTTTTGTTTTTTTTTTAAAAAGGAGCAAAAAATGTTATTTCTGAAATGGAAATACTACCACTCGCTGGCAAAATTAACACATTAAAGCCACATGCTGTTTGGAGCACATCTCAGAGGGCTTTGAAATGTCGGCCTGTTTGTGTCAAATATGTGGGGGTTTTTTATATGTGTGTGTGTGTGTGTGTGTTGCGTTCAGTGTTACCCTGCTGTGAGGGGGAGGTGGGGACAGCTGGTTGGCTGAAGCTGTTCTCCTCAGTCTGGGAGAGCTCAGGAGGAGACTGGGGAGGGTCCTGCCCTGGAGTCAACTGGACAGAGAGAGAGAGAGACAACATGACTGCTCCTTTCTGACTTTATTTTTCCCCAAAGAGATACACAGAATAAAAGTTTGAGCAGGTTAAAAACTATTTTTATGAACTTTTCTTTGTTTGAATAATTGGTTTGGAAGAGTTTGATGGACAGATTGATGCCACTTTCATGTCTGTCCAAACATGGAGCTACATTTAGCATCAGGCTAACTTAGCTTAGCACCAACACTAGAGACAGGGTGGCTCTCTAAAAAGGTAAAAAAGAATAAAAAATTCTAACATAAAACAACCTCTGGAGCTCATAGCATCTGCAACTTTTCTCTCCTACACTTTGATTTTTGCACCAATTAAACAAACAACATAAAACATGTTTATTAATGAGCTTTAGAAGATGTTTAAGGTCAGTTTTTTTTACCCTTCACACTGAGCCAGGCTACCTGTTTCAGTCATTATGCTAAGCTTGGCGAACAAGCACAAACAGTAGCTTAACATTTACTTTAAAGACATAGGAATGGTGTCAGTTTAAGCAACAAAATATTTACATCTTTCCTTTCAAAAGGTGAATACAAATGCTTTAGAGAATCTGCATTTATGCAGCAACAAACATTACGTCAACCTCAAAGAGTCAGTAGCTTTTATTCAGCTATGCTAGCTAGAGCAAAGCAAATATGCAAGTAAAGTCTAATTAATGTTAGCTGGATGTGATGTGAATTTGGCATGTATGTCTTATTATTACAACATAATGGCAGACACAAAATACTGTCTAAAACATTATCCCAATTCGTGGTAATATGTCAAGTTAATTCTTTTTAAAGGACTTTAAGGCCAAACAGGGGCAGATACAGCATCAAGGCAGGACTTTCCCATAATTCAAGTGTGATTTTATTCAACCAATCCTAAAATAAAACCATCTATAAAAGCAATGAAACAAACCTCATAGTAATTTTTTAAAAAAAGGAATCGCCAAAATATGTAATTATTGCTTTGAGCCGCAGCATTAGATATTTTTTCATGGGTTTCCTGTTTTTCCAACTCAAATGTAATAACCTTATAAAGGCAATACCTTTATTTGTGTTTGACTCAGTGTTGTGTGCACAGGTAGGGGGGCCAGTTACCTTCCTCCTGCGCTGTGCGGTGTTGGAGATCTTATCGGGCGTGACTCCCAGGTCAGACAGGACCTTGGCGATTCCTCGGGCGTCCACACCACAGTTAGGAGCTACATTGGTCTCACACCGTCTGTGCACATTCATCTTACACACTGCACAACGACAAATATACATGTGTAAAACACATAAGGAGTGTATATCTCAAACAAAGGACTTGAAATGGAATGCAAGAACAATTTCTAGTGATTAATTTGTTGATTATCTTCTAAATAAAGAATAAAATGTAACGAAACAGCGAAAAATGTACAAGTTGTTTGGTCTGAAAAACATTTGGAAAAACAAGAAATTACAGTTAAAATGATGAAAAAAGAAAAAAATTTAACAGAGAAATGAATCAAATTCTAAAATTGGAGAAGATGAAGGTTTCTGCCTTTAGCATCAGCACATCAATATTTAATAAGTTATTAAAATTATTACTTTTCTGTAGAAACTGTTCATATAGTTAGTGACGGATATTTTTTGGCAACATGTGGCAGATATTTCATTAGGAAAATAGCAAATCATTTCTCAAATTACCTCAAATTATTAAATTAAAATGTTAAAAAAATCCTTTCAAAGAAATGCTGGAGCAAAGGGTCACATTTTAAAAAATTCTACCAGTTTTTGATCCTGCTAAGTAAGAATGAGGCAGGACACAAACACATAAAAAAAAAAAAACACCCCAAAAATAATTTTGGCTGAAATAAAAAAATGTGTGTATTGCGATTAATTATCAAACAAGTGAAATAAAAATTTTGCATATCATTTGTGCTTTTTTAAAGAAATGCTAAAAAACATCTGTCTGTTTTGTTTTGAGCCTTTTACTTTAAATACATGCTCGTATTGTTTACAATATGGCTGCTTACAGGCTGCAAGACATTGAAATCTTTAAATGCATTAATCTGTACTCAAGCTATATATTTACCACTGCACTTGAACTCACCTTTGCACTGCAGGCCCTGCCTCATGAGGCCCCACAGCAGGGAGCCACAGTGGTCACAGAAGGTGGGGACCTTGTAATTGTGGATACTGAACTTATGGGGCATGTTAACACTGAACCGCTGTGAACCCACCTACAGAGGGAGACACACACACACACACACACACACACACACACACACACACACACACACACATACACACAAAGTGGTGTTACAAAGAGGTCACTGTCACATTATCACAGGAATAATGCATGTGGCTCAAGTGTTAGTACACAGTGTTCACATGTGACCTTAAGTAGCACAGATTTATTCACAAACGGCCTGAAAGGTGAGTGTCTCACTTCATATATTTCAGCTTTTCTACACAATCAGGTGTGTAATGATACATAATGAACAGTTTCTTAACTAATTGAAGCCAAGGAGGACTAATTCATATGAGCTAGAAGTCAACATACTTCATGTGTAGTTGGGTGTTCGATGTATGAGTGTGCGTGTACCTCCTCGGGTGTGTCCTCCTGCTTCTTCATCCCAGCACACTTTGTGATGATGAGCTCATGGCATCGCTTGTGGACGACACACGTGCACACTGGAAGCACAGCATCAACATCAGGGATTTAGACTTTTAAAAAACAAGTTGGTTTTCAACCAGGACGGATATAATTGATAATATATCAAATAGCAACCTTGTGTTCTGCTGCAACTCTGATGTAAAACTGTTGCACTGTGTGATGCACTGATTTAATATCTGTAGTAATACTGACTTTATCAAAGGGGGTCATCATCGTCCAAATGTGACTGACCCACAATGTCAAATGTTTATGTTTTTAGGCATGTTGGCATGTGACTGTTCTAAGCCTTCTTTAAAATTATAATTATTCCTAAAAAAAATTAATAGGAGCGATGTGCAGGGTGTAGTCTACATGAATGAATACTTCTAAAAAACTGTACCACTAATACATTGAATATCAATAACAATCAAGATTTTGGATTCCCATAATTAAATGAACATGATAGACTGCGATATTGACATTTAAGTTGCATTCTCAACTCATATAAAACATTGCAGCATATTAATTCAAGCGCTCCCTAAACTGACAGCCAGCCAGCAGGGGGCCATCAAGATGTTTTGGCTTCTCTTTTAGAAACCTGTGCAAAAAACCTCTAGATGCTGGAAGAGTAAATTAAAACAGAGAGCCAAGAACAAAAAAGCAAACTTAAATAAAATATCTGGGGCCAAAAATCAAGTGTGAGTCCTTCAAAACTGATCATCATCCTTTGTTTGGAAGTATTTCAGATTTAGGACACATGACATTAAGCTAGAATAAATCCAACTGCAGCAGAGTTGTGACTGTGATGCTACAAAACTTACTTGCTCAACCAACCGAAAAAACACAACAAGCTGCAGAATGATAAACTCGTGAAGATCAGGAAGTCAAGAGACAGCACAGACTCTGTTGTTTTAATTTTGGCTCAAAAGTTTTTGTATGATTTTAATTATTATTATTTTATTTTTATGAATTATTATCTCATTTTATTTTGTCTCCAGAAGATGTGCTGTGACCATGCATAAGTCTTATTTTGATTCAAAGATCTGTACATTAGCAGGAATGAAACATAGTTTTAAAAAGATCAATTATTAATATTTCCAATATTACACAGTTTTCCCAAATATCACCGTTTTTGTCAACTCGGGTTAACATCAACACACGCACACTGTGCAGAAAAAAGTACTTGTTTGGTTAAGGGTCGGGAAATATTTTAACATCTAAAACATGTAACGTTATTTGTTAGTTTTTGTTAGGCATTCAGACCTAAACCAGTGCTGTGTTGAAACAGTGCAGGGGGGGCTGCGTTGGTGGTAGCGTGTTGTTCACGATACCACTGAGACATGAAGACAATCCAAGAAGTCCAGTTGGAGCAACAGATGAAAACATTTTAAGACTTTCAGACGCCAAAACTCAGCACAACCGTTTGTAAGAAACGTTGATGGAAATGTTACAATCTGCAAAATATCACGACAGCAACTATTTTAATTTTTAACCACAAACAGCAGAAGTACAACATTCGCAGATTGTAAGCTTGTATGCTTTTTTGCATGTTTGTTATGCCAACGCAACGTCCAATTTAAATGAATGAGGAGGCTGCGTTTTTAAACACTTAAGTTGTTCTGAATGCGGTCTTAGATGGAGACAGGAAGTCAGCCTTAAAAAGCTCAATACATTAGACACCCATCCACCCCACCCTTACCTCTCCCCAGACTACATAAACAACACAACTTCCTGCAATTAGGGTTGACACTGGATGCACATCCTGTTCTGCAAGATCCATCCAATGTGATTGTAATTCCTTGTGAACCTGGTGTCTCAGTAGGTCAGTTGATTTTTTTGGGTTGTTTGTATTCACTAAAGATGAAGCAACCCATGCAAAAAAAATCCACCTCCCCCCCCACCCCAAAAAAAGTAAATTAATGCCAGTTGTCTCTGTGACTCTCCGTGGCTTCAGGCTAAATCACAGCTGTCATTCAGCAACGTGTAATCCCTCTTGTGTTCTCATGCTTAAATAATACATGACGTGCAGTGTCACTTGAGAAATTGGAAGCAGCCAGAGAAAAGTACTCACCCTGACACTGGTATCCCTGCTTCCCAAGTACGCCCCTATCAGATCACACACACACACACACACACACACACACACAGTAGAGTCAGCGTTTCAGCCAGGTTGATTCAATGACACATAACAGCAGTTAGGTTGCGTCAGTCAGATCTGTTTGTGTACGTGTTTGTGTTGCCTACCAGATAAAATCTCTGCAGTGTGAGCAGTAGGTCGGTTGTCTCAGGTAGGTGGCCATGAACTTGTGTCCGTTGACTTGATGTACGCGTCTTCGGACGGCGCCCTGTCGCCGACGAGGACCGATCCTCTCTCGAAACACCCGCTCTTCATTCTCATTGGTCCCCGAAGCTGTGGAGTGAATACGCTCAAGTTTATCAACAGAGATTTTTCTAAACTTTTTGTTTGTCTCTGAGTCAATTTTAGATGAGTTATCGCACACACTGCAGTGCTAAGGATGTTTTCTTACGCACATTGATTTACTTCCTGTACAAATAAGGTTCATTTGCATCATGTTCCTCGAGATGTTTAATCATTCAATGGCCTCTCGTTTTCCTCTTTCCCTCTCCCTCCCTCTTTCTCACAAACACCCCACACCCACCAGAGGCCTATGCATACAGTACGTACGTGTGCGTGCTATTTATACTTTCATGTGTGGGCACTAAAAAACGAAGGACAGCATATTAAAATACTCCTCCTCAGCAAGCGCCATCCAACCAGCCGTTCCCTTCCTCTCTGCATCTCCCCGGAAACATAAATGCTTTCCGAGGGTAACCTTAAGACAAGAGAACCACCTCCACTCTCACTCCCACACACACTCCTTCTCTCTGAGCTCCTGTCCTAGTTTGCCTTCCTTTCACTCTCCCTCCATCCCTCTCTCGGGTGCGTTATACATGTGGTTACCGCCGAGCCTCTCCAGAGTTCGATTACAGACAGGCTGTCTAGGGACTCTGTGTGTGTGGGTGTGTGTGTGTGTGTGTGTGTGTGTGTGTGTGAGAGAGTAGGAGGGGTATG
>JAPZDV010000014.1:5919510-5938933 GCA_029814665.1 Acanthurus lineatus
TGTGTTTAAGAAAGCCAAAATATGATGGATTAAGCTTATATAATCACTCATTTTAAAATCGACAACCAATCGTATGAGTTCCCCTCATCTCTGCAGAGGGTTTTAGACTGTTTTTAAGCTCATCGTTTTGGTGTTGAGGCATTTATTTTCAGCAAAGAAGCTTTGATTTGCCCCCTGCACACTATCTCCCCATCATGAACTCGTAGACAGGCACACACGGTGACTTGCTGGTGAACGTAGTGGCACAAAGAGAGACAGATATTTCCTACAAGCGAACTAGAGCTCAAAGAGGCACAAATATTGGACTAATTTCTGTGGGCAGAAACACGACTGCTAATTTACAAATAGGCTACTGTTTTCATGTGAATCTTGAGATCAAATATCAGATGATTTGATACAACACAAGACTTATTTCTTTTCTTTAATTGTGCAGTTTTTCTTCTCAAGTTTCTGTCAGATGCTGTGGGTAAGTGGATCTCTGAGTTGCAAAAAAAAACTTGTGATGAAGTTCATGGATGTGCTAGAAGAGGTAAAACTAACAAAGCTTATTGCCCTTAAATAGTTCCACATTTTCAGACTTATTATCGTCATTGCTTTACTTTCTGCCATGCAGAAACCCCCCATGCCACACCTTCTAAACCTGCAGGCCTGTGTGTGCTCATGTGTGTGCTGAGGTGTTGTGGAGGTTTTTACCTTCGGTGGAAGACCCAGACAGATCAATGACCACGTAGACTTTCCCCTCCGGCTCCAGGTCAATCTGCAGAGACAAAGAAAGAGGGGAACTGAGAGTAAATCAGTGAGAAATAACACAGCTGAACAATGAGAGCATCGAGGGGGGTTTCCTCCAGCACAAACAAACACACCAGTGCACATGAAAGAGGTCATTATCTTCATCACCATTACACTCCTCCCAACCACCCGCATCATTATCAGCATCACCATCTTGATCACTGTTTTCATTCAGTTCTCAACACCATCACTTTAGACCCTATATACTCCTGATGTTTACATATTTACATATATGTACATAAAGATTTCTTGCAACAGGCCTTTGCATCTATGAGCCTTTTTGTTGTCTTGATTCTAACCTTTTTATCCAACTTAATGTGCAATCTGGGTAGGTGGAGCTGGCAGACTTCTCAACAGATATGTTAAGTTCTGCAAAGGAGGCGATGCTGCAGAATTAACACAACTTTTTTTTTTTCTTCAACCAAGTAAAAGGTCGTCTCTGGCTTTTTTACTGGGCGTGCTTGAGTAAACAGAGAAAGTTGGAAGCATTAAGAGAATTAAGATACTTTTCCTGATCCAAGTGTGGTGGAATGATGAGGACAAGTCAATTAATTGGTGGACAGAATACAAATCACAAAGTATATTAGAAAATAATGATTGTTTTAGCCATTTTTTGTCACAAATGCCTATTATTACAAACATTAAGGTACTGCTCGTTCACCTGCTCAATCATGTGTAAAGACCAGCTGTCAATCATGACATTTAACACCCCTTTGTTGGCACCTGAAACCAATTAAAACCAAACTTGTCAGAAAAATAAACACTTAAATAAACACCGGTGTGAGAAGAACTACCTCTAACGACGGAAAACATTTTATTGACTGTGCTCAAACCAGTAACACATTAAAATGCAGGGTTTACAAGTCACAAGTTGTGTGCATGAGTCATTAGTTTAAGGGTACAAGTTACTCATTTGTAATACAAAATACTAATTAGTGTGCACAAATTATCACGAGGACTAACTCCTCTATACGTGCCAGGCTCTGCAGGACAGAGGAGGATTTTGTCCAGCAGCTTTCAAACATCATAATGTACTTTTGTGCCACTGTGCTGCATTTCTTGCTTCCTTTTGGTTTCTTTATTTTGAGTGAATACAACAACTGTATCATGTTTAAGTAGATTCATTAGACAGTGACAGTACTGGGAAAAATTTTCAACGATGCTCAGTTGGACAGAAACTAATCTGTAACTACTTTAATGATCCTTTAATCGTTTGAGTCATTTTTTTAAATAAAAATGCCAAACGTTTGACAGCTCCAGCTTCTCAAATTAGAAGCTTTTTCTTTTACTGCATTACAGGAAATTTACTCTCTTTCAATTTCTGACAATTGTTGAGACAAAACAAGACATTTAATGACTTTAAACTGATGAAAATATTTCACTGGGCATGTTAAAATGCACATTTTTTACCTATTTCTGACCAAACAATATATCAAGAAAATTATTAGGAGATTCATCAATATTGATAATCATATTTAGGTCCAACCATCCTTTGTGTTTTCCATTTCAAGCACTGATACAAAGTGAAGGCCAAAGATTGGAGTCATAATTGCAAAAAGAATATACAGAAACTTTGGCCCTGTGATAATATTCCTGTTAAATGATGAAAACAGAGACAAAAAAGCAACTTAACACCTTTTAGATGACAAATTTTTAAAGTAGAGCCTTTTTAAGTGAGTATATTGTCACTGATAAAGCTACAAGTGAGCAGTCAGTCCCTTCCTGCTCCAATGCAAAGATAATATTGACCACCAAGCCTGTGCAAGAAAAGATGATTTTCATAGAGAGATCAATAAGATATAACATTAACTTTCTCGTTATCTGTTAGTGAGTATTATGTTATTATTAACCATGGGTTGCATAATACCCTTAAAACTATTGAATATAGTGAATATTTTTACATAAAACACTCAAATTCTTCCTCTACAGACCCAAATCTGCGCCTTCGACAAAATGTTCTTGTGCTGTTTGTGCTGAGTTTGCAGCCAACAAATCTGCAGCACTGCATGTTGGATAAAGTATTGCTGGTGGAGTCTCATCCAAACCTCTTATTTTTAGATCACCAGCGAGCCCAGTCCTCTCTGTGTCAACAGACTGTAAAATGCGAGAATCGATATCTTTTGTTCTGTCAAAAGTTGCCAAAACACAGCCTAGTTGTTGGAGGATAACTGAAGGGGAAGTTAGGCCACTGGAACAGAGAATGATATCACTATATACACTGCCTGTGTTATAATCCATTAATCCTCTATATGCATGAAATAATAACATACAATAGATATGAGGAACTTTATCAAAACTACAGCTGATTAAACAACCATTTTTTATTCGTTCTTTAAATAATGATGACCCTAATGCTCAAAAAGCTGAGACACTGTGTGAAAGATAAATGAAATAGAGCGTGATCCTTTGATAATCATTTTTTTTGACATGAACTCATCTGAAAACAGCACAAAGACAGTTTATTTAGTGTTGTACCTTATCAAATTCATTAGTTTTTGTAAATAACTGCTTATTTTGAATCCAATGTCAGCAAAACGTTCAAAACATGTTAATACAGGAGCAAAAAAAACACCAAGAAAGTTGTGAAATGCCCTAAAAACATTTGTTTAAAGACTCTATATGTGAAGAAGTACATTGATGACAGGTGAAAGCATCATGATTGGATATGAAAGAGACATTGTTGAAAAGCTGAGATAATCATGAGCAAGAATGGAGGTTAACCTATTTCTATGGAGGATACAACTGCATGGGATTAGGTAACACTTCATAAAACTGTTGCAGGTAAACATTTTGCTGGCAAATAAATAGGTTTTGTTTTTATTTAGGTTTTCTCACGGCATCCCAACTTTTTCACAAACAAAGGTGCATACTGTAATTTAAATGTATTTAATATCAAAAAAGCTTGAATTAGAAGCCATAATGGATTCTGTGTGGGTGAGCAGATGTGATCAAAATGGAGGCTAATTTATTCTGGGAACTTCATGTGGACGCAGAACAGAAAGACATTTTTTCCTGCTCAGCCGTCACTGGATAAGCAAACGTATGATCTGCATACTCACAGAATTATTCAACAAATAATGACATCATCCCCCCTTCAAAATACAGTTACAGAGATTAGAGAGTGCAACAGAGAGCGCTCGAGAGACAGACGACACTGGGAGAGAGAGTGAGAACGAGAGGTTTAAATCCTTAGTTAAGCTCTGGGACAGCAGCAGATCCTCTTATGCAACCGTCAGACTCACACACAGGCAGCCGCAGCACACACACATACGTGTCCATGCATTGCTGAGCATGAGACACAAAGATCGCATGGAAAACAAATACGAAACTGTCCGGGACAATCGGACACACAATGTCATGTTGCTGCAGCAGCAAAGGCACAAAATCATAAAAACAAATGTTTGCAGTGTTGAGATCTGCAGCAGAAGGACTCAGAACTCATTTATCAGAACAACTGGAACCTAAACGCACCACCACCTCTGTCAGAAGACTAATGTGAATAAAAGAGTTTTTAAAAATCGAACATCTGCTGCTGAAGTAAAACTGTGCTTCAGAAAAATCACACACATGTTCAGAAAAGATGATTTGTTGTACTAATCAAAACTCTGTACAAAAGAAAATTAAGTCATAAAAAAGAAGAAAAACAATACTAATCATGTTAACCTATTCTTTTTAAATTATTCTGATCTTTTTTTCTGATCTCTGATCTGATCATTTTATTAGCTTTGTCTTTTGTACTTTTTTACGAGTGTGATAACTACAGATAATTGATCATTACTTGCATTTGCATCATTTCTTCATGTAATTAAAGTCAAGTTGAACTAACATTCAGTTGATTAATCAGCTGAAGAAAATCTGCAGCTGTTTTGGTCATGCTGTCATTTTTTAAGCAAATATGGGAAAAAATTTGAATTATATTTGTACACTGAATATCTTTGTGTTTTTCACTTTTGGTTGAACAAAAGGAGACTTTCAAAGATGTCAACTCTGCAGAGTTGTGTTTAAAGTTCTCAACTTTTTTACACAACATAATAAATCAGCAAAGAAAATAATCATCAGCTGCAAAATAACATTATAGTCTCAGTTAAACAGAGCTCAAAGTGTCACCTTAAAATGTTCAAAAAGTTCTTCATATGTTTTTTAAGTCAAATCTTGATTTTTTAAAATAACTAGCAGGTTTGAATAAATAATTGTTGTTAAAAGAGCAATATTTCTTTCAGAAAAATTGCAAAGTAGATGACATGATAAGTGGCGTGAGTGCCAATACTCAAGTAAAGTAAAAGTACCTCAAATTTGTACTTAAGTAAATGTACTCAGTTACATTCCACCACTGCTTGCAGCCTCAGTGTCAAGGAATCCATCCGAAGCTAAACACAACAAAACAGAGAACGTGGCACATTTGAGCCGATCATCCTTTTGTTGCATGTATAACACGTAACGACTGTATGGGATTTGTGACTCAATAAACGGCATTTGATTCTTGACGTCTACCCTTGAAAATGATGTGCTAATCCCCAAATGTAGCCTCTTGCATAACAGCACATCTCAGCGGGGATTTCAGCTGAAAGATGGACTCAGAGTGATTTGGAACAGAGTGCAGCAAATGGACGGCACCATCATTGATTTAGTGCTCGGGTGCCGAGGTGGCACGCCAAAAAAGCTGCACCCTTCTCACATTACCAGTCACTGTCACTGGAGCTGCGAGGTGCCTTCCAGCTCGTTTTTCTTATCCAAGTCAGGAAGAATTACTACCGCACATAAAGATGAAGAAGACGATGCCAGCGTTCAGGCTTTCAGTATTTTTTCCTGAGTTTTATTGTTGGAACTTGGCAGGGATAAAAAAAATTTCTTCTGCTACATTTAAAATCAGCATTTAATAGTAAAACAATCCACTAAAAACCCTTAGAAAGTACTTTTTTTCATAATAGTAACAAAGATTGATCACTGGTTTTTGTGTATTACCCGAATCTGTTAACTGCAGCCAAATAATTCATGCACTTGAGTAAATTTTTTAGCAAAGTGGCACCAAAATGCTTCATTAAATTCATCTAAAAGGTTCACATAGCTAACTTAGCATTGATAACAAAAGTAATGAGCTTATCTGATGGACTTTATTCCATTTAAACTTAAATAAATCTGGCGTCATCTTAAAAAATTAACTGAAACTCAGATGCCTGAGATTGTAACATGCAGATCTTAGAAATCTTAATCATTGACTATTTGAAAAATTTGAACATCATGATCCATTTTTATTTATTACAGCCACGTGTGACTAGCTCATACTGCCAAAGTCTGATGCAACCTTAAAACATGCAGTTTAATCTTTTAAGGAAATTTTAAAAAATGTCTTCAAATAAAAAGAAAACACAACTTAAGTGATCATTTTTTCAGGTATTTAACTCACCTAATAAGCCCATAGTGGACATTTTCATAAGGTTATTTTAAAAAAAAAGGAGTTTTTCAATGGAATTTCCAGAAAAATTGCAATTAATGGTCATTTACATTGTTGACTGTGGTTGTCGGCATTTTTCTTTCATAGAAGAGAAAAGGCTGCTCCCAATTTCTCAGAGCTCATCCAGTCCAACATCCACAGATATAAAATTTTATATTTCAATAAAACTGCCAGACGAATATCCTGACAAGTGACTTATAACAATATTTTGTTCACTATTTCTTTCAGCCAAGTAATGGATTAATTGTTTCAGTACTAATAAAATTAAACATACCACGACACAAGATTTATTCACGCATCCACCTGCTGTTAAATGGATTGTAAACTTGGATTCAACCTGCTGTGTGCAGACACACACACACACACACACACACACAAACACAAACACACACATATGCACACATGCACTGATGTTCCCCGCCCAGACAACAAAAGATGGGACGGGAGAGAGCTAGAAAATCTAGTTCGCCTCATTAATCTTGTTAGTCCAATTAGGACACTGATACAGCCAAGGAGACGGATAACTTCACAAGCCTTGTCACACACACACGTGCAGAAAGCTGACTTCATTTGTGTGTGTGTGTGTGAGAGAGAGAGAGTTCTCCAAGTGTCAGGAGATTTTAAAATGGACTACAGAGGGTGGTTGGCTTTAAACACACATATAAACTTTACTCTCTTGCAGTCGTCCCATCTCAACACATAGAAACAGGCTCCGAGCGCACACGCCGCTGATTTAAAACACACACACACACACACCATATGCAGCAGCACAGAGAAGCACTCAACCAAGCAGACAGGGCACTCAAAGCTTGCATTATATCAATACTGTGGAGCTAACCCCCTCCCACTCTCCGTCCATCTAGCTCACTATCTCCGTCCAACCAGACAGCACTCTGTGTCTCTCTCAGGAGCGTTTAGTCTCAGTGACATCCTCCCACATCCATCTGTCAAATAACAAATTTCGGCTTTGAGAGAGCTTGACCGCATTCACACAACAACATGTGTGTGTGTTTGTCCTTCTTCCTATCACTCAGCCTGCACACACACACACACACACTCACACACAGGAGGCCCATGCTGAGTGAGACAGCATGAGAGTCATGCATCTTTAATGGAACATCACAGACGGCTAATAATGTAAGAGGAGCTGAGCTGCGTGGTGGTGGTGGTGGTGGAGGTGGTGGTGGTGGTGAGGGGGGAGGATGGGGAAGATCCAACCCCACCACCACACAGCAACGAGTGACTGGTCCGATGGTCCAGCACCAACAACTAGACGAGAGGAGAGTTAGATTGAGATTAACAGACATTCTTGCTCAGATCGCCAAATCGTTCTGTCTGTTCAGTCGTCTTTTGGAGCTCGGCGACATTCAAGAGTGTGTGATATCCAGATGGACTGGCAGACGGCCCGACGAGCAGCCTCAGTAGATTAGACAGTCGTCACTGTTGGATCCGTCTAAATGAAAACACACTTGGTAGAGACTCGAGCTGCAGAGGGAAACTCTGTCCTACAGCAGAGCAAAAATATCCGGCAATACTTATTATATTTCTTTACACTTTGGTCATGAAAACACCATTAATCTGAGTTATAATTAAAGATGTAGCTTTACTCAGCAAATTGCAAAATCAGTTAAAAAAAAAACTGTTATTCAACTACTCTGTCAATGGCTGAAATCAGTGATATTTTAATTTGTTTAAACCTTTTCTTTGTGCAAAAATAGACTCAGTCGTGGGGTCACGGGAAGAGAAAGGGGACAAAACAGTGCGGATTTCACCTGCTGTCCCAGAGCTCTCAAATATCCTCCCATTTCTTCCCTTTCACTGAGAACATGCATTAAACACCCTCCAGCATACACTCACACACCAAAGGTTGACCTGATTTGGCATCAGTGGGCAGAGCGCTGTGCTCGTCTTTGTGTGTGTGTGTGCGTGTGTGTGTGTGTGTGTATTGTCACGGTGGCAACAGCCCATCTTAAATCCAGTCTGTCCTACTTAACCAGCAGGTCAACGAGGGGTGGAGCCTATGATGTCATGTAACATTGGTGAGGGAATAGCGTCTGGAGTTCAGGGAAAAGGATGGTAACAGTGATAATACGGTTGTGACCTCAGGGATGATCAGTCATGTCATGGTCATGGATGTCGACACGGTCAAGGCAGTAATGGATGACATTTTTACTTTAGCTCGCCACTTTCCATGGCATGAAAATACTGTGAAGGTGTGGTCACATCAGAAAGTGGCGCAGAAAAGTTCCTCCACTTGTTTTTTTTTTTTTGCTAAAAGCTTGGTGACGTAAGGTCTACTCAAAAGGCGACTCTGTAAACAACTGTAGCTGTTGAACTCACCACAAACACATGAGTAAGCTGGCAAGATGTCCTACAAGACAGTCACAATAACTTTCAAAGCATTTTCTTTCTTTTTTTTCTGTACTGTGCCATTTACTCCCTCTGGCATTTTGCTCTCAGCATGGTGCATCATTTCAGTCAAAAAACGAGTTACTCAGAGTTAGGAATTTCTCATGGAAAAGATCAACTGAGTGTCAGTAAAAAGCAGGAAAATTACTGCAAAGCCATAATCGCTGACAGCCATTAAATCTAAGATTAAAACTATTAAGAACAGAGAATTTAAACTGTTTACATAAGAAAAAAAACAACAATTTTAAACTAATTTAGACAAATTTACTGACAACTGCAAAGCATGAAATACAGTTTATCGTCTAATAAGTTTTTTAAGGCTCAAATGTAAAGCTCTTGGGCAAAATGTTTTGGTTCAAAAATCTGAAATAGAAATAAATTTGACTGTTTTTCTCTTTAAAGTGAATGTTGAAGGGCCTTTAATTTAAGTCCTACAGTCATTAATCTCAGCCCTTCTGAGCACGTGAGTGTGTTAATGCCAAGTGTCAAACAGCGGCTGGATGACATCTGACGTAGCTGCGTCCGTGTGAGGAAACGTGAAACATCGTGTGGTCGTCGCCGCTCAGACTGAGTCCAAGAAGCTTCTAGCAGCCTCACAGCTCTCAACCTCAACCCTCATTTATTTACATGTACACAGAGCTTATTTCTACACCTCGTCTCCTGCTCTCCCTCCTCCATCGCTCGCTTCAGTCTCTCCACAGCCTGCTCCAATTTTCTCCATTTGTAGTTTTCTTTCTTTTTTTTAAAAGATTTCCACCACCTCTTCTTTCTCTCTCTCTGTTTGTCTCCAGGGTATGCCACTTTTAAAAAAACCAAAATGAAAGTTTTATTACACCCTTTAACCAACCAGGACCTGTTTTTAAGACTAATTTTAGAAGCTAAAATAAAGATGATGAAACCAGCCGATTTCCATTTCAAAATTACTAATGGAAGTTACAAATGCAAACGACAAAAGCATTGATTTTGTTATAATAATTATGATATATTATTATATTATATTGTCTATTGTAAGACTAAACATTCAGCCAGACTTTGCAGTTGCAATCTAGCAAAGGCTGCCACAATAACACCGACAAAATATTAAACAATAAAGAAAACCAGTGATGCCACATCTGCAAAAGTATATGAAGTACAAAATGATCAGATGACATCATAAGCCAATTTGTTTATTTGCATAAAGCTAATTTGTTGTGTTAGTTACAGCACAGAATACATCCCCTAAAATCATATATAAAAGGCAGATCTTTTTGCCAAATTATACTGCAGAGTTACATTTAATAGAAAAATCCTAAAAAATAATTTGATCAAAACAGTCATGATGCTTAATGCAAAGATATTTAAAAGCAACAGCATCAAAGAATTCATTCTGCAGGGATCAAATCTTTAACACCGAGTACCAATAAAACATTTAGAGTAAACGACCTGAACTTTGGCATGTTGGAAGCTGACCTCTCTAACACAACAATGTACCTGGAAATGCAGAAGTTTTACATCTATAACAACAAAGTTTTTGCTCCTGAACCCCCCAGCTTGCTGGATTTGGCTCCCTACAACTTCTTTCTGTTCCCAAAAGTGAAATTTGGATTCTGTGTTGTTGCCGTAGACTCACGTTTCAGGTTCATGGTGAAATCTCAAATGTGCACATATCAGTGGCCACAGAAACAGAGAATATGTACAGTGATACACAGTAAGTATCAGTGTTAAAGTACAACAGATGTGGGAAGAGAGATGTTCATTTTTGCTCATGTGAGGTGGCTGTTTCACGTGGTCGTGTTCCCTCCAGCAGATTTTATCATCACGGGTGGAGGAGAAAGCAATGTTTTGTAGTGATGACTGGGTTACAAGGTAATAACAAGTAAAAGCTCCAACAATATACTAAAAAATGTTAAAAAGCAATGACGGGTCCGTCCCTCAGGTGTCACTCCACCTGTTTTACCATGTTTTAATGCTGCGAAAAGCTTAATCTTACCTAAATAATTCTAAAAATCAAGATAATTTTGACTCATGCCTGGAATGATTACAAAAAAAGGACAATATTTCACATCTTTGTTCCTTTTTAAAAAGGCTTAGTCAATTATAATACCACAATTTACTGATTGACTGTGTTGCAGACATGTGAAACATGTAGGTTTACAAAAACATCTGTTTTGACCCATTTGTCGACGCAGCTTATTTAGAACTGCAATGCAGAAGTTAAGATCTTATCGGCTATTGTAATTATCCTTTGCATTGCTCAGTCTCTGACATACCATGGCTACCACAGGAATGCACAGACGCAGTTTTGTTTACAGTGGTACGTGGCTAACCTCTGCATAACAGCAATGCAAGGCAAATTTATTTATAACACACATTTCACTACAAGTAAACTGAGTGTGTTTACGCTAAAATGCATTCAGCAGAAAACATGTACAGAAAACATACATTAACTACAGCGTGTGGCAGCAGGGGTTGGATTAACCTGAGAGCTTACATAAACGACAAATATGGCTCTAAACTGTGAGCACAAAAAAATGTTATAATGTTGTTTTACACTGTGATGAGGGATTAAAATGGACACGTGTGGGATTCAGCTTGAAACAGGTGACATTGTAGTTTTGATTTTGATTTAAAGACTTATTTTACACTTTTTTTACCTCTGAAAAAGTGTTAAAAATAACTAAACAAAATGATTTAAAACTGTCTAAAGCTTGAGAATGGTTGGCTCAGTAAACACCATTGAATCTAGCTGGGTAATTTGATAAACAACCTCTACAATTATTCTGGCGAGTAAAGTTGAATTTCTCTTAAAAGAACAGACACACAGCATAAACGGACCTTTAAGCTTCCTTTACCTCTGAGAGTCTTCAATTTAAATTACTCTCACTTCTTAAATAAAGAACCAGATGCTCTACTTCTTTGCTTTTTTCACTTCTCACCCCTCCAACTCACCCAACTCTCCCTCTCCCTCTCTCTCTCTCTCTCTGGTGTTTCTGTGGGTGAGAGGCTGTCACCATGGGGATGGGCTCCACAGAGCATCTCAATTACTGAGTGGGACAATTAATAAGCATCAAAGCCTGGTTAATATTTCACCGGGGCGGGCGCAGAGCGGCAACCTGGCCCACAGCGCTCAGGTCCAGGGGGAGGGATGTATCATGGAGAGGTGGCGGGAGAGAAAAGGGAACGGGAAGCAGACGGGATGGGAATAACGGCGCTGAGATGAGCAGGATGATGGGATTGGATGAGTAAGGCAGAGAAAAGTAGGAAAGAGAGAGCTGAGGAACACAGGCCTCAGTTTCATCCAGACTGCGTGAAGCTTCAGATTGAGGAAAGTTTTTTTTTAGTTAAATAATAGTTTTTATGCTCACTAAAATGAGCACAGTTTGTCCTGAGGGGTGGATGAATATGTGTATCAAATTCCCAAAAAACCATCCACTAATTTCTCTGAAGAACAAAAGTGTAAATCTCATGTCTACAGGACGCTTCGTAGGATCGTCAAAGTCATTGAGACTCATCCACCAGGGACCATTATTATATGTATCAGTTTTCATGACAATTATACAAATATTTGTTGAGGTATTTGAACCAAAATGGCAGATTTACCAACAGAAATACATCATCACAGCTGCAAGCATCACTGAAATGTACACTGTTTATTATCAGAACTTACCATAAAAAGATAATTCTGCAAATAGTCCTTCAAGAGGGAGAATTAGTCAGAACCAGTTTTGATAACTGATAAATCTGTGTAAAATTTTTTAGTCATTTAACAAACAAAGATATCAAAGAATGCTCTTTTATTCCAGCTTCTCAAATGTAAGGAATTGCCGCTTTTCTCTCTGTTTCATATCATTCAAAATTCAATATATCTTCATATGCTGAGTTCAGTGAGAGGCTGAAATAACAATCAATCACATACACAGAGACACACACTCACTGACTGTCACTGCTTGCTAGCTAACGGCTAACAGCTAACACACAGTCTGGTGGCTGTTAGGATCGACCCAAAATCCCTTTTTTTGAGGGGCTTGGGGTTGAGGGAGGGTGATGACATCATAAAATATAACAAAAGACATTCAAGCTTAATTCAAACACTTCAACAGAAGCTTTAAATGTTAAAAAAAAGACATTCGGTGCAGCCCATTAAACAGTAATTTTGAGTCGGCCCTTAGCCTTTATCACCCATCGCCCTGGAAACTGCATATTTTTACATGTTTTGATTTGCACACTCTGCCCTGCAATTTACCTGGATTACTGAGCTGCACATTGTTCTTTTTAAAAAGAAACTGCAACAACTGAAAAAAAGAGAAGAGTCTAATCAGTCAATATATCTATATTATGTTTATATAAATGCATTTCATTACAGCACTGATGGCCCATAACTGTTCCATATATAGTTAAAGCATCCTTCAAGGAAAGACTGGGCGGCTTTATTAGACTAGTGTGTGAAACAAATGGGGAAAAAGACTGAAAGAAAAGTTTGATTCATCTGATTTAGATAAACTATTGACTGCAATATTATACTTCCCACCATTTCCTCGTCGAGTCTGAACTGAACATCCCTCCCTCCCTGGTGGAGACCGACTGAGAGTAAATGCAAGTAGGAGCATCAGGAGGAAGCAGATGAAAGAGAAGCACGAGGTTTGCGAGGAAGATGACGGAGGAGGAGAGAAAAAAGAGAGAGAAAGAGAGAGACGGTGAGGGGAGGATGAGGGAGACAGGGGAGGCAAAAATGGTGAGTGATGGAGTAATGAGGGGAGGAGGATGGACGGAGGGGAAGTGGGAGGGACTGTGTCGCTGTGAGGCAGATGTATTGACGAGCCGACTGACTGATCGATAGGATGTGGTCAATCAACAGAATGATCCATATGCTCTGACCTTACTGTGGACGGCTGAGGGAACGAGGTGTGTGTGTGAGTGTGAGTGTGTGTGTGTGTGCCCATGTATATGCCAGTGTTAACAAACCACACCATTTAGTTTAGCGTGCTATGCTAACTACAAGTCATGCACTTTAGCAGTTACATCATATTTACATTAACATGGCTTCCAGTAACATAACTGCAGTACCGAAAAACAAGCTTACCAAGAATTCAACTTTGATATTCACCACAATGAACATGTTGTTGCTCTTTTTTTTTTTTACATTACGTCATGGTCATATGTTAATCCATTTGAGTGCAGGCTCTGTTTTAAAAAACTCTGGCATTATAAAGTCATCAAAAAGTATTACCATGCCATATAAATGCCATTTGACCAAATAAACAGTAATAATACTGTAAGTGCAACTTAACACTCACTGTAATGTTTTAAAGTGAAACCAAAGGCTGCTTGAAAGGTAGAATACTATGTTAATAACTCACAATACGCTTTGGAAAATGGTTAACAGTAATGCAAAGTATATGTAGTTTGTATAATGGGCTAAAAGCTCTTAAAGCATTTAAACTGCATGTCCTCTGCTCCCAGAATGCACCTTCATTAGCCCGTCATTTACCGTTAAGCGATGCGAGATAAAACAAAGCATAAAAGTGGAACAAGATCACATGTTCAAACCGGGTACAAAACTTGAAGACCCAAAACAAATGGCTCTTTATAACTGTATGTACGGATCGACATGTGGCAGGCCGACATCACAGTCCCAACGCAAATGAGATTACATGACGGGAAACCGTAACGAATGAAAGGAACTTCAGTCTTTCCCACTGCTGAGCTTCAGTATGTGCATCTTGAAGACGCTGAACCAGGTGGTGGTGAAGTCTAACAATATCTACACTGTTGTGTTTGTGTTTTAAACTGCATTTCTACAGCGGGAGAGACAAAGGGCACCTTATGTTTTCTCATGTCCAAAGAAGCAGGACCTGAGGTGCTCAAATCAGTTTTAATGCACCTGTGTCACAGAAAGAGAAGGGAAAAGCTGCAGAATGAAAGAATTGCAAAATCATAAGAGCTTTGCCTTTTCTGGGAGACCCTGATATGGACAACAAACCAACGTCTGGAGACACACACACACAGTTTTAAAAAGGAGACGTGTGCAGTTGAAATCACAGTTTAAACTGACTCACTGCTGCGCTGCCAAGGAAAATGAAAGAAGATGGTGGTGATAACGATGATGATGATGATGATGATGATGGCAGTGGGGCCTCCTTTTAAATGCACTATGCTCGAGAGCAAATATTTGACATTTAAAGAGAAAATCTTGGATTAAATGTAGGATGAGCGTGTTTGTGATTTAGAGACCGAAACAATCGAGAAATGCTCTGAACCAAACAACAACCACAACGATGGCATGATGCAACAGATGATGCACTAGATTGTTATCAGCCTCGGCCTTCACCCTTTCAGCTGAACTGGTTATTAAACAAAAATGGCATTTCAAAGTTCTCTTCACTGTTCTGCAAAGATTTGCAAAATAGTCTTATTCATCAATGCAGTGAAGTAGCTGATGAACAGACGTTGAATTAGGAGAAGAGAACAATGGAAATGATCGATATTTAGTGGTAGTAGGTGAGTTGTGGAATAAGAATGTGTACCTGAAGATACCCCAAAAGGTGCAAAATGGCCATGCAGTGGTTGCTGGGAAGCTTTCAGGAAAAGATGTGTGTAAATGTATGAATGTTTTTCAGGCTGCGAAAGGCAATTTAGTCTCTTTCCCTGGATGAACACATCAAAAAGACAGTGCTTGTATGCGTACTGTGGCACACGCGCACTAGCCAAAAATATACTGCAGGCCCCATTCCTCTTTACATTGTGCAGTAACCACAAGAACAGTGTACTCCTCATCAAACAGGCTTTACCCACAATGCAACAGCAGGGTTCTTTCAAAGACCTCAAGGCCCTGTTTGTTTCAGACCTGAGGTTTGTTGACGGATTTAATTCCACCTGCAGGAGCATGTATTTTAAGACGCTGCTAATTCATCTACATGCAACCCTGCTGCTTTCAGAACCCAAGGACTTCTGCCCCAGTGCACTGTGGGTAATTGAGACACACTGAGACAGTCACTCATCAAGCACCTACCCAGTCTTCGTAGTGTCTGGTGCCGTTCTGCAGCAGGTCCTCCAGCTGGATGGTGCAGTTGGCCACAAAGTCATCGTATCCGATGGGCGCATCGTGGAAAACAGACAGCTCCAGGCTCCTTCCCTCTCGGACCTCGGTGCAGAATTCCTGATGCCAGGCTGGGCTGTTGGTCTTGGTCCTGGTGGCGGTCTGGCCGAGCCGGGTCTGGTCCAGATTCAGGGCCAGGTAGGGGTCCAGGAGGAAGGAGCCGCTCTTCCCCACGGCGTGACGCAGAGCCCAAGGGGTGGGCTTCAGGTCCACCGCCTCACACACTCGCACCTTCAACAGGCCACTGAACACAGGCATGGCTGCAGGCTCCTGGGATGTGTGTGAGTATACAAGTGTGAGGGTGTGTGTGTGTGAGTGTGTGCGTGTGTGTGTGTGTGTTTAGGCTAGTCTGCCTGTTCCTGCTCCTGTACACAGAGTGTTTCCTTCCAATGAGTGGGGTCAATGCACAGTCCTGCTACATCCCATAATGCCGCTGGCTCCTTGGACTCTCTAGTCTAGTACAGCCATATCAGAACACTATGTTATCCACACACACACACACACACACACACACACACCAACACAGACACACGCACACACACAAACACACACTCTCTTACAGTACAGCTGATGGGTCACTAATGGGCAGAAAAACGCAGTAATAACGCAGACTCACACCCTTCAGAGGTCGCTGGCTGAGCACTCTCCAGCTCGAGCGGCTGCCTTGTTTGTTTATGGTCGGTCCCGTGCGCCAGACAAGATTCCCGTTTCGGCGGAAACAGGCCGAAATGTGAAAACGGCAGTGAGGAGGGGGGACGCGGGTTAACAGGCTCCCGTCGGGTTCACGCGGAGCCCCGGAGCTTCCCCGCGGTCCTTGTGTGTCTCTCTCCCGGGTCAGGGTGGGAAGGAGCGCGAGCAGCCGCGCCTAGCCATCCGGGATTGGTGCTCCGTTTCCAGCCGCTCGCTCGCTCTTCTTTGGGATAATCCCCTTGCTTCGACCTCACGGTACCGCGATATTTGCGTGTACTCTCGGAAAGCAAAGCCTGTTGCCCCCCAATGCAGTCTTTTTTCGGGCTCACGAGAACCCTAATACATCACGGCGTTCCGCTCCCGTTCGTTTTTTTTCTCCTCTCGGTCCTTGCGCGCGCCCCCCGTTTCCCGTCCCCTCTCTCTCCTGAATCCGTGAGTGAGCGCGAGCTGCAGGAAATGCGCAAAACGCGTCACCCGCGCTGCCGGGCTCTTGCGCCGGATGAGAGCAAAGAGAGAGAGAGAGACTGTGTGTGTGTGTGTGTGTGTGTGTGTGTGTGTGTGTGTGTGCGTGCATGCAACAGAGGAGGTGTTTTTTTGTTGAGCGCAAGAGACGAAGAGAGGATGGAATTCACCCGCAGGCATGGAGCGTGCGTGCGTGAGTGCGTGTGTGCGTGTGTGTGTCTGTGCCATGGCCAGACAGTCAATAGAGCCAGTAAATCAGTTAGTCCTTATGCATGGTCACAGACTTCCACCCATTCACACACACACACACACACACACATACACACACACACACACACGTGCCCACACACGCACACTAATAAGAAAGAAAATAATGTTAACAGACAGAAAAAAATGAATCAACGACACAAAAACAGGTTGCTGGTTAAAGTATTTTACATATCTTAAAGCCTGCATCTTAAGTAGCCCACTATAATCCCACCATTGGGTCCTTTAGGAATATCACAGATAGGTGATGATTGTTTTTGTCAGGTGTGTGTTCATATATATTTCACCTGTCTATATTAGCTATTCACTGTCAGGAAAATTTCGATTCACTAACTTACCTTAAAAGTACTGAACATCAGTGCACGACAGAGCAACATAATTGATTTTCATGTGATGCTGCAGTAATGTTGACAGGGCTACATTAGCTTATTAAAATTTGCCAAGCAGTGCTGTGCTGTTTTATTTAACACATTTTGAGTACAAAAAGCTGTTTTTGTGAGCATCTGTTTTTGCTCCAGCTGTGACTGTAATTGGCAACCTGCTATTACTTAAGAATATATTGAGAGAATTTTCACATTAATAATTTTTGAACTGCAGATTTTTAGTTACAGTAAAATCTAGTGATAGAAAACTCTTCGTGTGGGTGTTAAACATCCATGACATTTATTATTATTATGGCCTTAAACGTGTTAAAACCTGTGATGCACTCTGCAAAGGTGTCCGTGTGGCCTTTCAAAGCTGAACTTGCAGATTTAATGAATAAAGTCAAATTTGTTTTGTGCATATTTAATAAATTTATTTTGTGAGGAATTTGACTTGTTTTGAAAAAAACTGCAGAGAGAGAAAGGAAAAAGTCAAATTCAGCATCATCATCATCATTTAGCACACATCTGTGCATCAGACCTGGCCAGTTGCGCCATCTGCTGGCTCAGGGAACGTATCGCCGGGATGATGACGTTTCCAGGACGTGACGTCGCGGAATGCTGAGTTCAAGTGCTTCTCGTAGATTGAAGTTTCAACGGTGATTCAGTGACTATCTGTACTAGGAGAAAAAATTTTCGCTTTTTACTAAATAGCTCCGAGTACAATTACCCCACTACTTTTAAAAAAAAATCTGCATTCATAAGTAGTAGTATTCATAAGTAGTGAAAATGATTAGAGGCAATATGTAATTAAAGTGACAAAAGAAAAATCTTTAGAAGGCAGCAAACTGACACTTGTTTTAATGCAACTAAGATATATTCTAAGATATATTTTTTCAGACCTTCTGCAGCCTTTCAGTCTGATTTATTAGCAAAACTTTGTTCGTACTCTTTGTCTTTATTAGACTTACTTAAACGTAATTTAAACTAAAATTAAATTGCATTTGTTGCTGTTCACAACAAGGACGCGCTGTGTTTACTTTAACCACTGGATGGCGCCACTCCTACTTCACGCTGCTGCGTTTCCTCAGTTGGATCTGTAATATATTTACCCACTGCAGTTAAGTGGTTGAATGACTGGACAAAATGACTTTTTACTTTTCTAGGGGAGGGGATATATATTGCAGTTGTATGTGTATTCCATTTATAGTAATATATTGTTGTCCCACAAAAAAATAAAAAACCTAAATAAAACATTCCTAAACATTCTTAACATTCTTAAAACAGTCTTAAAAATTTGTAAAAATCGGTTTCAAGTCTACAGAATAGGAAGAAACAAAAGAGTAATAGAACCCAAGAGACTCAGAGTTAAAAGAAGTAGCCTACTGAGATGTTTGTTTTAGTAAAAGTAACGTTGCAACAGTGTAAAAATGCTCTGTTAAAGGAAAAGTTGGATTATCCACAGAAAATTTTACCAATGTACAGGTACAAAGGGATCATAAAAATATACTAAATTACTTTTCATTTTAGAGTAAACAAGTTAACTGCTGTATCAAAGTTATTGATGCATTAATATTTACATTACTTTGATGTAAAATCTGTAAAGGTGGAGCTTATTTGTACTATATTATACACAGTTTGCATTTTACATTATCTATTTATTAAATACATTTTATTTTATTAATCCAAATCTGCAAAATGCAAAATATGCAAAGAAAATTTGAACACAGTTGCTTATATTATACAGAGCTATTTTTAAAAAATACTTAATTTCAATTATTTGCTGAGTTAATGCTTCTATTGTGTTTAGATAATATTACAGATTAAAAAACATCTTCTATCTAAAATTAAAACTTTTGATAAAGCCATTTATAATATGTTTTAAACCTACTCATAAATCAGTTGTACAGCTAATAC
>JAPZDV010000014.1:5942794-5974238 GCA_029814665.1 Acanthurus lineatus
TGGAAAACCCCTCTCACCCTCTCAGTGATGAGCTGTGGCAGATGGGAGGCTCAGTTCAGCCACCAGATCATCTCACCCAGATAGAAAACGGACTGTCGGGTGCATATTTGTGCCCATTGCCATCAGATTGTACATCAGCAGCCTCTTTTTTACCTTTAAATGCATTACATATTCTATTAAATCTCAATATTAATACAGAAAACTTCATATAATAACATAATCACATTGTATGATACTCTTGTCTACACTTTTACAGCCAATGGCACAGTTTTCCAGTTACTTTGCTGACTTTGCGGGTTCATCTAACAGTACTGTGGATACTGCATGTGTACTAATACTGTCTGTTTTTTGTTTTTTTTGTCATGTTATTTCTTTTATTGCATTCTGTTATTGTTTTAAACAGAAGTTAATTATTCATTCTCTCTAAGTATTTCTATTTATCTGTACTTTTTCTGCCCTTGTGCTATTTAACGCCCAAATTTCCCAACTAAGGGAAAACAAAGGATTATCTTATCTTGATATACAGAAAACAAAACGTATTGGTCAGTTTCTTTTTTCGAGTAAAAGAAATTAATTGCTTAAAACGTTTGAAATGTAGGAAATTAAACGACCGTCAAAGCCAAACAACTAATCTCCTCCTGTGCGTGATGAGCGATTTGTACCCATTCATTCACATTTGGCCTTCACCATTAAGGTGGTTGACCCGCAAACTGAACCTGAAGCAAATTGTAAAGAGGAAGTCGGGGAAAGAAAGATCGACCTGGTCAGACTAAACAAAGACAACAAAAACCCACAAGCTGAATGACAGCACGCTTTTACGCATGAATGGCCCTTTTACGCACAAGGCTGATTGCGTGCGGAGAAGACACTGCTTCCAAATAAGCGAAAGATTAAACTCAAGAATTCCGAAACGCTTTGATTTAAACACTATTTTCATAATTTACTGAGAAAAAAATGACCCCAAAGGCTTCTAGGTGTGTATTGGCTGTTCAACAGTTTTTTTAGGCTTTTCTGCTGTGCATGTTTCTTCCACTTCGGATAAGTTACCAACTGAGACTCGCCTGTCTCCTTAGTCCGGGTCAAAGTCACTGACCTGTTTTTGGCTGCCGCCGCTCGGTCTCTCTGTCTCCGGTTTTTGAACCAGTTCCCAACTTGTGTCGGTGTGAGTCCGGTTGCGTGCGCCAGCTCCCGCTTCTTCCCCGGGTTCGGATACGGGTCCTGCAGGTACCACTCTCTCAGCAACCCCCGCGTGCGCTCTTTAAAGCAATGCGTCTTCTGCTCTCCGTCCCAGATGGTCCTCGGTAACGGGAACTTCTTCCTCACGCGGTACTTGTCAACCGGTCCGAGTGGCCGCCCCCGGAGCTTCTCCGCCTCTCGGTAGTGAGCTTCTAGCCACATTGCTTGCAGTTTGCCATGCGAGGGGCGCGTAAAGCGGTGAGTTTCCAAGATGTGGTAAAGCTCGCGGAAACTTCCCGTGTGGTAGGCCACCACGGCGCGGGCTCGCTGCACGGACTCGTGCTCAGAAATTGAGTCCCGGCCGTCTGCGGTCACCGGGAGGGACCACAGAAAGCGGGCCAGCCGCTCGATGTCTCCGGTCTCCTCCAGGGTCTCGCAGACGCTGGCGATCTGCGCCGCAGAGAAACACAGTCCTGGGAGAGCAAGTGGGGGACAAGGGGACGGAGGGTCCTCCGGGGACCGAGACCGGGCCAAAAGAGGGGGCCCATCCGCGAAGTGGGGCAGGAGGAGACGGGAGGCTGAGAAAAAGTCGAGCGGCGATCTGAACACCATCTGGATGACTGAGTGAAGCCAAAGAGGAGACGAGGTGTGTCTCTGAAACAGTCTGACAGAAATCTGCTAAAGTCTGACTCTTTAGCTCACCTGGGAGTCAAGGACGGACCCTAAATCTGACTTCTGATTGGACACCCCGGAGCTGATGCGAGGTTGTCATGGCAGCGATGTCAATCAAACACAGAGGATTTTCTCAATCCCTCTGAGCTCAGTTCTGGACACTGCAGGATCTCTAACCCTTCTCAGCTCTCTGTCTCTGTTCACTTGCCCCAGAAAACAAGTGTGCAATTCAGCTCAACAAATTTTACCCTGTAAAGTGCCGTAAATAAAAAAGTGAAACTTTTGTTGCGTTTGCGGTGCAAGTTTCATTTGCAATTCATTTGTAAATAAATGTCAGCACACTTTTAATTTCAGACTTGTCCTATTTTTTATATTACTTGCTTCAATATTTATTGTATTTACTGTTTATTAATGCTTCTTTCTGTTTTTGCTGTACAGTTCAATAATCTGCTATTATGCTTTAAGTTTCCCACGTGGGACTAATAAAAAAATATCTTATCTAATGTCATATCAGTGTTATTGTTCTTAATATTTTTACAATGATTATATTATTATATATAATTACGTAATAAAATAATTAAACAACTATAAAATAACTTTTAGTGTTTCAAGCTTTAATTATTTTATATTGCATTTATTACATTTCCTATTAATCTTTGTATTTTTAATGTATGATTTTTTTTCTGCTTCATTGCTGATTCAACCATGTTAAGCACTTTTTTGCCATTTAAGTTTATTCTCATTATAAGACTTTCCTTTACTGTTCCCAGTTATTTTATCATTAAAATCTTTTTATTGCTATTTATTCTCCAGTTTTTCTCTCCATTAAAATGACCAACAGCAAAGACATTATGTGTCAAACTCAGATAGCACAAGGTTATTATAGCCATTGACTCATTACATCTACCAGAGAATAAATGTAAAAAATGAATGAATAATAACCCTTGGGGCCCCTACGCAATGAAAAGCAGTTATTATAATGATGTGTCATAGCTAAAAAAAAAGGGGGGAGAGACAAGAGGAAAAACCCTGAAACAAAACTGAACTGATGTCACTTTCTGCTATCAACCAAATCTCATAACCTCTGTGTTCCTGCCGGTAAGCTGCTTGCATCATTAATAGCAGTAATGTGGACGGTGTGATTGGAAATCTCACCCAGACCTGAAAGCGTATGTTTCTCTAAGTGGTCTCCCGCCACTCTAATCACTTTCTAATCACTTTTCTATTCTCTAATATCAGTAAGTTCAGAGATAAGCCGGCTCCAGCTCCATTCTTTTACCTTGGATTAGCATCGGGCCTCCACAGCCTGCTGACATTAGTCTAATAGAGCAGCATATTCAATCAGCATTAACACATTTGGGCTGCCCTGGACCATAAGCTTTGGCGTGTGGCACCCTTCATGCAGCATTAGCATGTGTTTGTGTGTGAAATATGAATATGAACACTTTTGGGTTCAGCAAACAAAAGAACATTGGTCATACAACAGCAGAGCATGCATTTAAAATCTTTTTCATGCACCATCTCTTTTTGTTTTGCTCCACACAGTTTTTCTAAATGCGAGCTCTGGTGCAGATGTGTTGGCTGTGAAAAAAAAGGGGTCACCCGGCTTAAAAGGGTTAATGCCAATTTACCCCAACAGACAGATGTCCCTTCATGGTGGTGTGAGGAGTTGTGTGCCAGTTTTTTTTTCACCCCAGATGATGCATAGGGTTTATGCTTGTCATGGTAATCTCTCCTTTCTTTATTGAATCAAATCAAATCAAATAAGCTCTATAATAACAATAAAAATGAGGTTTAATAACAATGTGTGTTTTTTTATAAAGCAAACAATCACAAGAAACACAAGCACAAATAAGAAATAAAACAACATAAAAATTTAGAATATTAAAAGCAACAACAAGAGCAAAATAAAAAAAAGGACTAATAAAGAGCTGATCTATACAAACACATGCAAACATTAAGTTGATATAAGTTTTGATATCACTTTTCCTCAGACTGTGGCCAGCCAATCCAATCTCAAAATTAAAAATAATACGATGTGGACATTTAAAGAATGTGCCACAGATTTAAGAAATAAAGCCGAATGGGAGTAAAATGCACTGAAATAGACACGCAATTGCAGACTCATATCGACATTTATATTTGCTAGGTGAGACTACAGATATTCAGAGAAAAGAGAAAAACAAACACTTTCGACAATCAACTCTGCAGAAATGTTCACAAACAGAGTCGAAGGTGCATTTTGCAGTAGCTGTTTCAGTGTCAGTTAAGTTTCTGTTTCTCCGCTTCCCACACACACTTTCACATTTGAGAAGTTCATTCTGTTCTTCTTAAGATGCTTGAAACTACAGAGAATCACTGCATGTTTCTGTGTGTGTGTGTGTGTGTGTGTGTGTGTGTGTGTGTGTGTGTTTTAACAGCAGAACAATGTGCAAACACACACAACAGTCCCTGAGTGCCAGTCATGGCCAGGGTTCCTCCAAGTTGAAAAGACATTCTCTGAATTGAAGCAGGAAGGACACAAAAACACACTCTCGTGAAACACACTCGAGGTGTGTGTGTGTGTGTGTGATGATGAGGAGGGTAGTGTGTCGAAAATGGTGACAATTTAGTTAATTGAGCTACACCTCCTTTCAGCAACAGGACAATTAGCAAGGGAGGAGGAGGCGGGGAAAGCAGCTAAAAGAGGGTGGATGACTCTCCCAGGGTGGCTGGAGGAGCACAGCGAGGATACGAAGTGAATCGCCTCTGCGCCTCCTTATCCCCCATAAACAAAAGCTCACCTCCTAATTAACCTCTCCACTGACCTCCACAACTTAACACTGACCTCTTAAGCCCTGAAAATTTAACCCCCTCACCCCGTCTCATTGGAAGAGGCAGCGCATCCCCCACTAACTCCCCCGCAAAGCCTCCTCCTCGTTAAGCCACTAATCACTTCCTGAGTCATTGTTGTGCTTTTGTGCTCCTAAAGAGCTCCAAGAGTGCTTGGTGCACAATGGTACCCAAAATAACAGGAAAGAGGAGGGGGAAATGTGACAGACTGAGGAGGATGAAAAAATGAGTCAGAGGACAGGGCCTTTTCTAACCGGATGCTAAAATTTTAGTTTTGATCAATCAAATTGGCTTATAAGTGTGTTAGTTGCCAAAAAAGTAATCAACAACAATTATAATATGAATATATCATTTAAAATATTAATTTAACATTTTAGAAAATACACGTATTTGTTTTTTTCCTGATAGTTAGAGAAAAAGATTGACATAACTCTTAAATCTGTATGATGATTGTATAGCTTCAGCCAGGAGATGGTTAGCCTAGCTTAGCACAAGGACTGGAAATGCTGAAAAAGTTAACCTAGCTTTGTCTGAATGTAACAAATTCTGTCTACAAGCACCCCTAAAGCTAAATTAATAACATAAAGTACAGTAAACGAAGAGTAGAACTGTAAATCTGTGGTTTTATGTGGTGTTACGTGTGGAAAGAGCAAGCTAGCTGCTGTTGTTATGCTAAGTAAGCTAACTGTATTCCAGTGGTGGCTTTCTATTTAGCGCACATACATGAGAGTGGTATCAATCTCCTCATCTAAGACAAATAACAAGAGATAAAGTATAGTTCATAAAATGTTGCATTATTCTTTAAAGTCTCTTCTTAAGAAAAAATCTTCTTCCAGACTCTTATATATGAGGAATTGCTGCTTTAATCAAACAGTGAATTTAAAATGTTTGGGTTTGAAAAGGTTGTTCAGTCAAATCGAGCAATTTAAAGATGTTGTGTTGAGGTTCTGGCAACTTGAAATGTTTTGTTTTGTTTTGTTTTTGTGTGTGTGTGGTCACCACTTACACTCATCTTGACCTCTGTCAAAGAAAGCCAAGGTTCTCAAATAACTTTACCTGGGCAACTAATCCTGGCTTCTGATTGGTTTGCAACCCAATACATTGAAGTTAATCCAGCAACATTTACTTGTGAGGCGTTAGTCCAGGTGTGTGTGTGTGTGTGTGTGTGTGTGTGTGTGTGTGTGTGCTGTAACAGCTGGAGAAGGGATGTTTTTCAGAATGACTTGATACTTGAATACACATGTAAACCAGGTTTGTGACACATAAACACTTACAACAAATAGGCATACACACATGGCAGATGGGCAACGAGCACAGACATTAAAGCACAAACACCTACTGATAGATGAATAAACAAAATAATCAGATAATCAGACAATTTGACTAATAATTCCTCTCACGTGCCACGCTGCTTTTAAGGCCAGATGTTGAGGCAGTAATTACATCATTATCATGTGTTTTGTTTGTGTCATCTCACCACTCGCCACGCTTTTAATTAATAGCTTCAATGACATAAACGCAGCAGCTGCCCGACAAACAAACCCCAGCAGCCAAAAATACAAACAGCTGGAGTCTGAACAAACGTCTGGCAGTCACGTCTGCCACGCAGAGACACGGGGTCGTACAGATGTAAGGAAACACACACACAAAACATTAACACCATCCAATTACATTCCACCACTAAAATAGCAATCAAACAATTCATCTATAAGTACTTAAAACTACTGCATACATGTGAAAAAATAAAGATTCAATATACGCTGCAACAAAAATGAAACAAAATCAAACCTAAGCATGATCAGTAATCCTAAATATTAGCCATTAACTACAAGCTGCCCTATTGTAAATGAGCACAAAAATAAAAATATTTGTTTAGTTGCCATGAATAATTTCCTATGCAGTTCAATGATTTATGCATTTTGTTATAATTATATAATATATATATATATAGTAATAAATTATGTTATTGTTCTATATATTAATGTTGTGTTCGTCCACGATCTTCTTTATGACACAATGTGCAATGTGCATGAATATAAGGTTTTTTTAGACTCCTAGTGTTTTTATCCAGTTTAATGTACCAGTTTCATCATAACACTTTCATGATTTTTTAATATATTTTTTTAATTCTCTGATTCAGTTTGCTTGAAAGAATCTCAACCAAAGCACACATGCTTGCATTCTTGAGACAATAATAAATTCATTAATTTGTGTAAATAACATTTATATTTCAGAAATATCACATTAATATGTTAATCTAACTTAATCACAATTTCAACCTGCTTAAAAACCTTAAGGTGGAAAATAAACATACATTTAAAAAAGAGCATACTGTATATTGTATGTAACTGTATATGTTATAAAAATAAAGCATTTGTTTGACAACTTTAAAGGAAACAACATCTGTAGCAGGAACAAGAACAGTGTAATTTTTCATGTCAGAAATAAACAAACGGGGGGTGCTGAAAAAGATTTGAAGTTTCCAAGAACATAGATTGCAATTTTCTGACTTTACTGACTTTAATTAGTTGGATTGTAGAAGTTGTAGGTGGAGGTGCTAGAATAGGTGAAAGCCTGATGAAATAGATGAATAAAAGGATGAAGGAATAAAAACCAAAGAGAGGATGGAGTGAAATGAAGTTGGGGTCAGAATAAGTGAAAAGATGGGGAAGGCAAAGAGGGGAGGGTCAGCTCAGATGAACAGAGGGAAGGGGGGAGACTGGGGGGAGAAGGGGGGAGGCTGTAGCCCCTGTCCTGTCTGGTGTGGTTAGGGGTAATCTGGTCTAATCTGCCGCATGTTAACCTATCTGAGCAGCAAGAGCCAGATTATCCCTCTAACAATGGCCACACGCTCATCTGCTAAATTACTCCACTCAAAATCATATGCTGAGACACACAAACATGCAGAGGCATCAGTCGGGCTCACACACACACACACACACACACACACTCACGCGTGAAGACACACGTACGCACACAGATTTAAGGGGGCAATCAGTATATTATATTTCAGCGTGTATGGAAATTGCACTCCGTTGAGCTGTCATTGGGAGCCTAAAAAAAAAAAATTGCATTCAAAGGAGAGGTGTCTTGTTTGGGTCAACATTTCGCTCACCCCCAAGGTTACAAACACAGGCGGGAGAAAAAAATCCTTTTGCTGTGAAAAGACAAGAGTGGGTGGAAGAAGAAGAATTGAGTGAAAGCACAGGAGAAGGAGACTAGGAGCGAGAAGAAAGAACGACACCACAAGCACTTTCCTCCCTGCTGCAATTCAGATGTGGGTTTTTTTCTATTGGCACGTTCTCCAGTGAGTCGGGGTCGACTGGGTCAGCTGACCTTGAGATGGAGAGAGCACAACAACCATTGGAGCTGAACCCCTTCACTACCCTTTCGGAGAATGAGGGACAAACACAATGCTTAATACATCTGCCATACATATAAAAATGTTATATAAATAATGTGATACAGGGCATGCTCAGTGTCATCATGTATGTGCCCTGCAAACTGAGTTTCTGAAGCAGCTGCAGCTTTTCAAACAGCTCCAGGTTAGAGGTTACGGACTGAGAAGCTCTGAGGGGTTTTTGAGAAGCTGCTATTCATTTCTAGAAGAGAAGAAAATGTTAATAAGAAGGAGGTGAAGGGAGCAAGACTAAGTCATTGCAAGACTAACCTGGAAAGCTGCAAATATTTCGATATGTATATGACTCAAAAACAGAAAATCTCTGGCCATGCTAGCTACTCTGCAATGCTCTACTTAGCCATAGCAATGCTAACATGGGCATGCTAACATGTTCAGAATTAAAAATTTGACTCGCGAGTATAAGCCATGAGTTTCGAAGCCATGAGTTGGGCATTATGGCCATAAATGGCCATATTTGGATGAAAGGATGAAACTAGGCAAAATAAATATTGCTAGCAATGATTGCGTGAAGCCTAGCATACAGCTAGCAGTTAGCTGCCACTCAAAGCAGCAACCTCTTAATTGTACATAACTTTAACATACATAACCTAAATATAATTGAAACAATTGTGTTATTTAAACATTCATCCAAACTGACTTTAGTGACCAAAAATGTTGTTTCATACCAGGAATAAATGTGTTTTATTTCTGCTTCAAAGTTTGACATTGGGCTCTAGGGACTGGCTCATGGGTAAAACCAGCCTCAAGTGGCCATTTGAAGAACTGCAGGTTTTGACACTTCACTGTTCACGTAATTTTTTATTCCCAAATGTTGCCACATGATTAGTACTAAATAAACTGCACAGCTGAGGCTGATGGGAATACTTTTTTGGCAGATATTTAGTCGTAAAGCCAAAGTAATGGACAAAGTAAATGCTTAATCTTATGATGGGGAAAAAGCTTCATAGATACATATCTTACATACATAGATTGTATTCTGTTGCACAAAATTATCATCTTTTGGGACCATGATGGGTGTGAAATCTAACACTCATGTAAAGAAAAGACCTGTTCTGCATTATAACTGCTTTTACTCTTGGTAGTTTAAGTTAATTTTGCTGTTAACACTTTTGTGATTTTACGAGAGTATCATTTAAAAGGTAACAGAAAACTTGAAGTATTCCTTGCACTCAAGGAAAAGTTAAATAATCACCAAAGTTAACAGAATATATCCTCTGTGAATAGTGCACATATGAGGCAAATTTCATGTGAATCTGTGCATTAGATGTTGATATATTTCGGTCTTGTAGGGTAACAAAAAACCAAAAAGGCTGTCTTTCTTGGACTAATCTTGTTTTGTTTATTGCCTTGTACTTCTACAAAAAACAAATTAAAGTGAAAGAGCTTAAAGACGAGGGGTGCACAAAGACATTTAACAGGTCAGAGTCTGTTGTTTTGTAATATCAGGGTTAAAGTGGATTCAGCAGGCGAGTCAGTGAGAGGGTGCACTCTGTACCCCCACCATCATCAAATTAAAATCACTCATTACCCCCCCAACACACAAGCACACAAAAACACACACATAGACACCAATACTGTTATATTTGGACCGCTCATTCACACTCTAACGCACATGCTCCGCAATCCCATAATCCCACTCCAGATTAAGAACACCTTTAAGATATGACGTGATTATGATTAGAGATTATGATCAAATTATGACAGAGTGACAGATTAGACAGGGTTTTTTGGAGTGTGTGTGTGTGTTTGGTGTCAGCACAGCTCATACAATCATATATCAGATGTCTTTCTTTGCAAAACAGTAAAGTTTTTTTGACATTTATACTGTATAGTGAGGAATATCAATGTTTTGGAAGGAAAAAAACACAAATACATGTAATAATTAATGTTATTCAGAAGATTGTTTTCCAATAGAAAGCATTGCAGTACTGGATTATAAGCAAAATCTCATACATGTTTTCTTAGCAAAAATAAAAATTTTGGATAGATTGCCATTAAGTGGGGTTCAGACATTCATTGTGTCCAGAGGATAAATCCTGCAGACTTACACACACAAACAGCGCCACCATCTGGTCAAAATATTTATTTGTCTTTGATTCATGAATAAGTCTGTAAACTGTCACTCCCGTTAAAATTGATATACTATGTATTTAGTGCTTATTGGCAAATGTTGACATGCTAATGCACTAAACTGGGATGCTTTTTTTGTTTTTTATCAAGTTACATGTTGGCCGACTTAACACTGTTTTTGGACTTTGTGCATCATGTATGTAGGTATATCACATTGAGTTCACTCAGTTTGCAAACAGGTTACCTTCTGTTTTATATTTAAACATACTTTAAGTGCTAATTTTAAACAACTGCATATAATTAACACTTTTTTTGGATCTGTGCTGTTGGGTTGTTTGTTTATTTATTTTTACCCAAATATCTCTTTCAAAATTTATGATTTCAAGTCCTCGCTCTGTACTACTTATGTATGCCACTACAGCGTCTATCTACCTATAGAAAAAGATTACATACAATATCTCCTCCACAGAGGTCAAAGGTCAAAGTCAGCTGCAGAGCTGGATCCCTGGAGCTGGAAGGACTTCAGCATCTTGCCTAAAGACACTTCAGCAGAGTCCTGACCCGTGGACGACTCACAACTGCTGCAATCACCGTAAAATGATTTGTCCCATAAAGAAATTTCACAATTACAGCGTTAAAACAACACAAACTAAGACGTTGGCAAGTGGAAATTATGTAGGTGGAAGCTTTCCAAATGACTGATATGTTCTGTTTTGTGCATCATGAAACAAGTCCAACGTGGTATGTTTTTGTCAAACTGGCAAACAGATTGCGTGTAGCTTGTGACGAACATGCTGAGTTAACTCTGGGATTTCCAATCAAGTTAATCCGAAAGTTAGAACGTGCATGATGAAACAGCAACACCAATGGGGAAACTTCTGCTTTTCTAACTGTAAAGACATAAGGACAAAAATGTGTATATGAAATTTTGGCTGTAAATATACCTGGCAAATATTTCATAAGTCTTTACGAATGCATTTTCCATGTGCTGAATGATAAACAGTGTTTTTTTTTCTTTTTTCTGGGTTTTTTTGCCTCATGACGAACAGATTATTATAAATAGTTAGAAGTAATGTTTATGCTTTCAGATCGGGAACAGAGGAGGTCAATCAGACTGAAATTCTGCACTTATAATCAACCGGGGATCATTTAACCATGGATATTTATTTTCTAATAAAAACAACACTGTGTATAATTTTTATTATGACTTATCACTAAATCGCTTCATGTTATTCTGGGCTGCAGTGATGGAAAAAGAGGGTAAGAGCAACAACACAGCCACAAGGTTTCTGTTTCAGAATAAAAGACGTGATGCAGTTTTCAGCTGTAATTCAACTGTTTTTTACTGCACCTTAGTTTGTTTTAAACCCAGAAATGGAAATCATGGAAAAAAAGAGATAGCTTACTCTTTATAATTTGTCTCTTTGTGTTAAATTTAAAATCAGCTTATTTCCATTTTAAAAAGTCCTGCAGAAGCAAGGACTTAATTTTTCCATCTGCTTAGACAGCGGTCAGTTTTAACCAGCTACAAGTGGTGTAGAGTATTTAGATCTTTTACTGAAATAAAGTATTTATAGTGCTTCATAAAAATGTCACTAAAGTTATGGTATATATTGATAATTGGGAATAATTTAGATTATTCTTTTGTTATGGCATATATAATCAGGAAATGTACATAAAATGTTAAAAGTAGTTAATGCAGAAAATACTGCAACCTTTTTTTTCATTCATTAATAAAAAGCAGGTTTGAGTTTTGTTTTTTTTAAAGGGGCTTATTTTAAAATATATTTTTAATAAAAATGTGGCAAATAAATATTTTCATTAAAATCTCTTGATTATTTTCTCTATTATTAGATTTTTTTGTCTTAAAAACAAGAGATAAATGGCATGGGAATATTTTTACTTATTCCACCCAATATTTTCAAATTATTATACATGCCTATGAAAGTGGAGAATGTGCAAATTACATGGGTACCAACAGCCTACATAAGGCCACACAGACATACACAGACATACACAAACATCCACAAATGACAAGACTTTTCTTATTAAAATACACAGCCACCACCGAATCCTTGGCAGGTATTTTATTTCATATATAGACGCTTTCTGTAATCAAATGTGAGTGCAATCAAACAACAGCAATACAAACATTACCAATGCAGTCTGAGAACCAGGAACAGGGTTAAAACAGGGAGTTCACTCACTCTACATAGCGAGCAGCTAGTAACCTCATGGACAACATTAAAAAAAAAAAAAAAAAAAAAAAGAAAAATGAAAAAAAAAATCCACTGTCAGGACAGTCCGCAGTCATGTGTTCTTCCAACCATGATGGTGGGGAGGGAGCTGGGGAACTGCTCTCCTGTCCTAACCCCGCCTCCTACAGGAAGTCCAGTGACGTAACAGCCCCTCCCACCAACTGAACCCCCGACCCCTCCTCCATGAGTCCTAACTTGCACTCAGCTCTTCAGTGAACAAGATTACCTCCTATTCCCCCATCATGATTATCATCGTCATCATCCTAATAGTGTCAATAAAGAAAGAGAGAAAAAAAAAAAAATTCCAAATAGTTCCACTTCTCACACGGCAGGAGCCAATCAGAGTGCAGAGGTCCTTCGGCTTCAGTCAGTCTCAACCAATAGCTGTCCGTACGGGTTGACTAGAAAACCACGTAGATGTTGAACCAAATTCCTCATGCAGTGCCCTGCGAAGGTGGCACATCACATACGTGCACAGGTGGAAGAAGGGTAGGGTGGAAGGGGGTTGTGTTTATGGTTTTGGTGTGTATGTGTGTGTTAGAGAGAGAGTGTGTGTGTGTGTTTGTGTCCTTTAAGAGGGGAGAAGCAAAGGTGTTAGGCAATTATAATCAGACCCAGGAGCACAAAAAAAAAAAAAAGTCCAGAAGAAGAATTACATACAAAGTCTTTATCCACCATCTGTCTTCTCTTGGCCCTCCTCGAAACACTCTCACACACAAACTTTCTCTCTCACTCACGCACACACACACACACACACACACACACACTCTCTCACACACACAAACACACACACACACACACACACTATAGGTCCACATGTCATTGTGAAGTCAGGTGTTCAATTTCAACATTCAAGAAAAGAAAAGAAAAAAAAACACCTCAATGGTAAAAATCATCTCTACCATCACAATGCTTCAGTTCATAAAATCTTGACATTGCTGAAAAAGTGATTTTGTTTTCCGCCAGGTTTTAAAGCAGTACGTGTGTGTGTAGTTGTTGTCGTTTGTCGTCTTTGTCCCACTGCTGCAAACACACACACACATGCACAACCAACATACGCACACTCACGCACTCCAACACACACCACATGTCCTCTTTTAGTGGAGAAAGACATGGTGCAATGGAGAGACACTCCTCCTATGGGCGGATGCACCGATCATCAGGAGGAGACAGGGGTCACTGCACGGCTACCAGGCGTCTTCCAGCTCGCCGGCAATCTGGTGAGGATAAAGGAAAACAAACGGAGGTGTGTGTGTTACCATCGTGTTGCTGCTTTGTCCCCTGCACACAGAAGTTAAGATATTGCACCTGATGCCTTGAATAATGTCAAACTTTGAACCTCACTGCCCTCTTTTATCTACTTATACTGAAAGGATAATGGTGAAAGACAATGAGATTCCCCTGCCCAGCCTGAGCACTAACACAACCAGAACCCAGACCTCTGATGACTCACCTTGCGGAGAATCACGAGGCCAACTGTCAGACTGAAAAACAGGGGGAGAAATGGAGAGAATGGAGTCCCTATAGTCTACGCAGCTCCACTCCGCTCGTCGCCGCCAGCTCATGCAATGCAGCGGCAGGCGTTCATTTTGAGCTTTCAAACCAGAGAGCTGCTATTGTTTTAAAGGAGATGACAGATTAAAATGTCTTTAAGCAGCTGAGATGAAATTAGGAGTCAAGGCTAGAGCTAAAAAGCTGACAGAGGAGGGCAAGAAAGGTTGGGGATTTACTTTCTGTTTGAGCTGTTCCCAGAAAAATACAGCTTTCACAGAAACATACAACACATTAAATACAGGGAATGGCCTTGTTTCCAATGCCACCATATTACCTCGAGGTTCTGTCAGGGTTTTTAATGATTTTTCCTGACAAACAACTCTTTTTTAAATGGGAAAGTATGACTTTATCTGCTTGAGTGCATGAAAAAAACAGAAGAAACACAGCTGTACAGTAGATTACAGTGAGAGATACTGAAACAAATCATAGCCTTATACCTCAAATCATTTTTATTTGTTCATTTGTTCATTTTAACTGCGTGGGACTGATTTGACCCAACGTAGCTGCATACAAATACAACTCATACATACATAAACACACATACATACACACAGTGTTTAGCATAACCTCCCCTCTGATAGTTAAGTGCCTTATATTGAAAGGTTAAGTGAAGTGCATGCATTACCAGAGCCACTGGGTACTGGGCATTATACAGACTTAAAATAACCTCCATCTACCTGCTTTCAAAGAAGAAGAAGAAGAATAAACACTGTAGGTTCAATCTGTTCGGATCAAACTGTCAAAATGGGCTAAGAGTTTCAGATTGAGTTGTTTTAACAGTCATAGCTTCTGAGAAATTATATATTCCATATGTGGGCTTTTATCGAGTTAAAACATCCTGCGACTGTTAACACTGAATTAAACATTTCAGATTTAAACAATAAACCTCTGATATTTGGCAAAAACATTTGTGGTTCCAATTCTCCATCTAGCGCCATCATCAGGTCAACTTTTCCACAGTTTTTCTTACTGTTCAGGTAACGACAGAACACCTACAGAACTAAACTAAAACTACACGCCTGTCCACCGCAGCTGTCTTTTACATGAACACCATAGCATGATAGCATGTTAACACAATAAACAAAAAACATGTTAGCAAGCTAAGCATAAAAAAAAATCTTTAGCATGCAAACAAGTCGAAATATCAAAATGTTACATATTAACTTCCAAAATTTGTTTATATGTGCTAACATGCTAACTGTAGGCATGTTTGGCAAGAGTGTGTTAGCCTGTGTTGCTACAAGAAAAGCTATGTTGTTGTCTAAGGCAAGATGGTGGATCACGTCTACAGTGACTTTTGTTAATTAATCTTCTCAGATTTAGCTTCAGTTTGACTAAGCTCAGCTGTGCGCTTCAACAGACATAGAGATGTTAACAAATGCACATTTGCCAAACAAACCAATTTCTTTTCTCTTATAGAACTAAATAAAAATGTGTGAAAATAGAGAAAGACAAAGAAAAAATATTTCAAGGATGAAGATGGACTGGCAAATGTAAATCTGGTTAATCCTCACATCCCCCTTAAAGAGCACATCTCTGTAACAAAGCAATGCAGCCAGTAGCTGTGATTTGAGCGGCTAACAGCAGTTTGCAGCCAAACATTGTAGTGCGTTGTGAAGCCAGATACAATATGCCTAAGAAAAAAACAAACACTGCAAAAAGGATAAATCCTTGAATTTTGTACCCTTTATGACCTCTCTTCTTATCATTTTCTTTGCTATTCAAGTTTTTCTCTATTTTTCATCCGTCCTATAATTCTGTTTCCTGGAGTGTAATACATCTGAAAGGCCTGCAGGATCACTAGCTGGGCTACAGACACTTTGTTGTCTTATATTTCATTAAACACATGTTAATGTTATAGCCCTTTTGTTCTTCAGCTACCAGTATGTTTACTGCCACATTCATATTCCCCTGCATAACAACCAAGACCACATTTTTACCTCTTTGCAGGTTTCTGAGGTAAACATAATGTTGAATTAGGAATATGTGGTGAGGTGATGATTTAAATGAAATGAAGCTCAAACTGTAAGTACACACTCACCAACCCTCTGTTATAAACTGTTAAGTGTCTCAGTACCCAGACTGCTTTGAACAACCTAGTATTGCCGAGCATGCTGATAAATGGGCGAACACTCATGTATCACCCACCACCACAAACACAGATTTCAGTAGTGATGGTCGGTCTCCTGCTCGATCACTCAAACTCATGCAGACGAACATACATACACACACACACACATACAGTACATACATACATACATACATATACACAAAAAGAGTGTGTTCTGAGTCTGTAGATGGAGTTGGCCTGGAGACAGAGCAGTGTGTTGAACACAGCTGCCGTTCAGAGAGCGTCCTCTCCTTTTCTTTTTCAGTTCCTTCACTGTAAGCAGGAGTGGGGGCTTGGTTGGTGGTGGCGGTGGTGGTGGTGGGGGTTGCAGCCAGAAGCCAATACTGGTAAATATAGGCCAGGGAGTGCAAGGTTCATTTTTGCTTCACCAGCCCCTTTTGCATGTTATAGTAATCGTTATTCATTATTTTCTACTGTAAACATCAGTCTGTGTGATCGAGTTGTAAAAGTGGCTGGCAAGTTTGGGGATCCAAGCCAAGGTGGTCAGAGGACAGGGGGAAAACTCACACACAGAAAACAAAGAGCCCTCTACAGGTGGAGGGTATAAATGTGGCTTTAAGACAGGACTTGAATAGACAGAGGGGCCATGTTTAATTTTATTTTAATTATTAAAATACTTGTGATAGAGAATGACGGACTATTGATAGGAAGCGGCCGATGTGTCCATTCAAGTTCTGTGATGAAGGGAAGAGGAGGAGAGGTCATAGCACGTCTGACTACAGCTCTGGGGTCGGATGGATGGGTCGGTTATGCGGGCAGGGTGCTCAGTCAGAGGAGGGATAGGACTCGGGGACGGGCGCATCTTGGCTGGCCTCCAGCTCTGCAGTGGCAGGTGAGGGTGGGGGCGAGGGGGGAGAGGGAGGGGAGGCGGGCTGCTCCTGGCCATCGTTGTCCTCCTTGTCGTCGGTCCTCCTGCCCTCCCCTGCTCCCTCGGCAGCACTCTCCCCCCGCAGGTGGTAGGCGGCAAGGGACTCCTCCAGCACCGTGCGGTACTGCCCCCGGTGGTGCAGGCGGAACTGCCGCAGAGCCTCCAGCAGATGAGCCGCCGTGCTGCCACCTCCCTCCTCACTCTCCTCCTCCTCTCCCCCCGCACAGGCCTGAGGTGACACGCCAGGGGTCAGACTCTGCAGGCACACTCCATGGTCACACACACACACACACACACACACACACACACATCTAACAAACAGCTGCACAATACTCACATCATTGTCACACAAATATCTACCACACACTGGTGTGACAATGTAAGAGACATTCTTGCACCAGTCGAATAGGCCCATGCAAACGCTACCTCTGACCCTGTGACCAACAACCCTTTGTGATATTCGCTGTATGGTGTAACAGTGTGTGTGTGGAGGGGGGGTTGATCAGCACCCACACAGCCCAGTGAAAAGAGCCTGCAAGTCAAGTCTCCACTTACATTGTTATGACAAATAGACTTGTTCCCCTCTCGCTCGCACGCACACACATACGTACACGTGTACGTACACACATACACACACACACACACACACCATCATATCCATCCTTCCAAGCTGATGACCTATTCCTATTCTTTCGAATACAAATAACCTATTTGATGTATTTTACATAAATCGATAACCACAGCCCAAATTCTTAATCTAAAATTTGATTTAAGGTTGCATGAATGTATTCTTCAAGTGCTCTGAAGTGGGGTATAGCTGTATGTGCTATGTTCGTAGCTATATTTACCAAAAAGGAAAATCTGCCATGCTTCATGTGGATGTCCAATCAGAAATAACAGCAAATGTAGCAAATTGAAGCAATAAATTCCTTAGCACTTTCTATATTGACTGAGAAAGTTGAGTTCTCCTGCTGCAACATCTGTTCACCTTCTGACACCAATGATGTAAATGGTGTTAAGAAGAACTACTGGTTATTTCAGCTTGACCAGTAAGTGGGCACACTGTGCCTCAAAAAAACAAAAACATACAATAAAACTTGTATTCTCTTTGTCAGAAGTTTACAGGCGGTGTATTCCGGCACATAAATGCACAAGAGAAAAACTCAGCAACCTCAGACAGTATAGCATGCATCAAAGTATATAACCCTCCAGCTCTCTGTATTTACCATCAACACTGATTTGACATTCACATGAAACGTGGCAAATTTTACCTTTAAAGTATAAAAAAAAACAGCATCTTAAATCTGGTTGTTAAAATTCATTTTCAGCATAATTTTTTAATTTTGTTAAGCATCTTAAGTCTCTATAATACAAATTTATGGTGGTTTGACTTTGATTTAAGATTCTTAATTCACTTAACATTTCTGAGTGGGTTTCACTGTTATAGATAAATCAAAACAAAATGACCATACAAGGAGATAATTTATCATTCAACTGAACTGATTTAGTTTTTTGATTACGATGTTTCTATTAAGGAAAATGTGTCTGAAAATGTTAAAAAAAAATGCACAATACTTGGTATGCAGTGCAGTCACTGATTTAGAGAAAAGGCATCTGTCTTATTCTTTATCAACATATTTGAACAATCACTGTAAATTATTAGAAAGTTTCCCTGAATTATCATAATACAATTATTTTGATGCTTATAGTGTGATCTGCCCTTTTCTATCCACATCAGTAATTTTCACAATAAAACTGAAATAAAGTAAAGTTATACTACTCTATTCTTTGAAATTACGTTTATCAAAAAAGGCTGAAGAAGAATGGAAAATAGACTTAATAGAGCTGCTGTAGAATGAAAGTCAACCATAGAATTTACTTTAACTTGGTATTTAGACATTTTTTATTTTGTACGCTTGAGCTTTAGACTCTTTGTCAGCTTTGTGAAAAATATGTTTAACCTGCACTCAGAAATGGATTTCTTATTGTTATTTCACTTTGACCTTCACAGTGCTGATTTATGTATGTGACTCATGTTACACTTGAAGTCTACTTTTACATTCATCTGCTAAAGGAAGAAAGTTTTCTCTGTTCATATATTATGGTTCTTCCAATGAGGGCGAAGGAGAAGATGTACTTTCTGGTGTGTGAGCAGTGTCTCTGTATGCCTTAAAACACGTTTGAATGGGATCTTTAAAAACGCTATATACTGTACACAACTAAAATATATCAAATTTATAATTCAGGTCAGTTTGGTCATCCATAGGTTTTGCTGGTTTCAAGGACAAGCATCAGTGGGTTTATTGAGGTCTTGCTGTATATCTAATTGCAATGAAACGGAGCGCGCCGGGCTTCGATGCTTTTCAATGTGGAATGCAGTCAATTGAGTTCCACTGAGCTTGGCAAGGTTATTCTGTCAAGTCCATCCTCCTCCCTCTTTCACACTCACACACTGACTCACACACACATATAAACACACACACATACAAAAGAGCGTCCTTGTCTGGGCTCGTGTGTGTTTCTGAGGTCATGTTGAGGGGTGGGGGTGAAAGTTGGAGAGTTGAGGGGTTTAGAGAACGATCAACTCACCCCCTCCTCTTCTCTGTGAGGGTTCAGCCTGTTGTACACCGCCTCGATCACGCTCCGTCTGTAAACAAACAGCACACGGCTTGCTGCTTAGAGAAGACAACAACTCCCTACTTAATACAAATAGTCTCTCTTCATTCCTTCCTTGCAAATGCATATTGATTAATAGTTTAATGGGACTGCGAAAAAGCAACTGAGTCGATACTGAGTGTCTTCTATTCATGCACAAAGAGCCTCTAGAATCACTTGTTGAATGTTTACATTTAAGTGTTATGAGGAGTGTCACTGCTTGTTTGTGAGTTTGTAAGTGCACGTATGTGGCTCATGTGTATGTGGGAACATGACTGGCTCACTGTGACCACAGCTTGAATTGATGAATATTTTCATTATTGATTATTCAGCTCATTATTCTCTTGTGTGACCACCTATAAAACATCAGGAAATTGCCTTTAGAGCCCAAGATGACACCTTTAAATTACACTTTTGGTCTGACCAAAAAAACCTAAACCCAAAGATATTCTGTTAACCAGAATGTAAGATGAGGGAAAGCAGGAAATTCTTGGGCTGTGGAAATATGCATTGCTCTTTTTTCACTGTTTTCTGACATTGTTATGGACAAAATGATTACACGATAACGAAAATAATCTTTGGTTAAAGCAGTTCCTATCGAATCATATTACTTATGTCTGTTGTGCCCTATTTTAAGGGCACTCTGTAAATATGTTAGAAAAAATGTGTTATAAGGAAAGATATAAGTAGTGAAGTTGCAATTCAATGACCTGTATATCAGGATGAAATATTTTGTTGGCAGATTCTGAATTTCTCAAGTTTCTAAGCTAACACAAAATTATATTATAATATAGTGTATCAGGATAATCAAGGCCAATAATATTTTACAGTATGTTTATATGAGTAAAATGCATTTAAATGTAGTGTCAGGCTGTGTATTTACTTGCTGGCCAGGCCCCCTCCAGGTGGAAGGTTGGGGATGTTCTCTGTGGCGATGCTCCTCAGAACAGACACCAGGTCAGGGACTCCAGCCTCGCCAGAGTTTCCCAGCAGCTCTACACACAAACACAAAGACAACAGAGGGTTTGTGAGAGGTAATGCCATGCACTGAGAAAGGATTTTAGTACATCACAAACCAAGAAAAAGGAGTTAAACCAACACCTTCCACCTTCACCCAGATAAGTGGAAAAATCAGTCACACCAGTGCTTACTATCTGCAGCACCACTGTGCAGTAGAGTGATTTCAAATATTTGTACTACCTAAAGAATGTTTATTTTGTCCTGATTATGTCCACTTAAACTGAGCACAGCACGTAGCCACTTGTTACACTTAACCTTTTTAAAAACATTTTCAAAAGAGATGTGGAAAAGATGGCTGAGCCTAAAAGAAACAGCATCAGTTTTCAGCTACAAATAAAGTTAAAGGTTTCTGACAATCAGCCACAAGTTTCACATACAACACATCAGCCAGAGGTAATTAAAATGCTAGTAATCTATATTCACTGTGGTTTTACAGTTTGTGTGAAGGCGTGTTAACATGTGCTGCATGTGCTGACCCTCAACACGGCTCTCCAGGTATTTATCCAATTCCTCTTCTTTCTTCACAGCCTCCTCTGAGATCTTGGGGGCTCCGGGTAAACACACCAACACCACACTCATGTTGTCCCTGCTCCCCTGCAAGAACGAGGATACAGAGAGACAGAAAAGGACTAGAATGAAATCTTCATAATACATAAGGTAGATTCTCTATTTGTAAATTAGTGAAACCTCCTTTTAACTGACAAAAAATGGGTTTAAACACCAAACCCAAAAATCACTGGGCAGATATATAGTCATGATGTTCCTAATTTTTGTTTAGAATCTATTAAGGGCTCTCCCTGATAATGTAAACCTTAGGCAACTATCCAGTAATCAGTGTTTTTAACACAACTCTAAAGAAACGCTAATTATAGGTATCGAAGGGTAAATTGCTGTCAAAAGATATTAACAGGTAACAATAACATGCTGTTTTTTAAACCTCAATAACTCCTGCAGCTGCTTTCCATAGTCAAAGCTTTCCAGCAAGAACAAGAGTTGTTTACAGTAGCATTTGAGGGATACTGAGGTATGAAGGTTTAAAACATCTTATAATATGATATTTTATTGTACATTTTTTATTTTCTTCTCAGAACACATACCTTAAATAAATAAAAAACTAACTTCTTTAACATAAATATGTTGTGCAGCCCATTACAGGGGAAAGAAAACTTGTAACTTCTCTTTGGACATACTGAAAGTCTCAAAAGAAAACATCAAGGATGCACAACAGAGTTTTAAAGATAACCCTGAATTTTAACATAACATTGAATTTGTTTACATGAAAATTCCACATAACACTTTTATAGTAAACATTGCTTTTTCTTTTGCTGCTGCTGGGATTGTCAAAGTAGCATGAGCTGTATTTTTGACACAACAGCAGAAAACCATGTCTTTTACATAGGAAGATACTGAAAAAAAACAACTCAGCTTAAAAAAATGTTATTTATGGATTATAAGTTATTTGTCAAACTGTTTATTGACTGATCTCTTCAGCTCTTAAACTTTTATGTAATTTATTCACTTGCTCTACATACAAGGAAAAAGGCATCATCTCTGCCTGAAGGCCATTGCCAGAACACTGAATAGCATAATTACTGGCAAATTATAGGACACATAGTTACAGGTAAGATAGAGCTTTGGCTCTAAACCAACAGACAGTCACCTTTTTATTACCTTGTAAAAGTCAGTGTGGTCAGAGTAACTTTCTGTGTGGCACACATGACAAAAGACAATGGCAGCAGAGGAGTTCTACAACACTGTGTGGCTGTTATTTGAGATAACTCATCCAGTAAAGTAAAAATAACTAGGCTGCTGAGCACTTGCTGGTTCTTGGAGTACTGCAGACACAAATAAGTGAAACAAGGAAGACAAAAATCCAAAATGAGGTTTGGTGGGTGGGTTCAGCTGGGGTTCAGTTAGACTTGAATATGAATCTTAAGAACCAGCATGATCTTTTTCGCAGTAATCTGTTCCATACACCACATTTACCATCCAAAGCTGCTTAATTTTTAAGTTAAATTTTGCATTTAGATTTAATTCACATGCTATATCTTCACTGTGTATATTTTTCCATCTGATATACAACATACAAGGAAAAAAGCTCACCTTATGCAGACAGGTGTCCACCACTGAGTTGCAGACCTTCTCCAGGTCATCACACACCTGGAGTCGTGAGCGGACAAACTCACACAGCTCCTCATTGGACATGACATCCCAGATTCCATCACATGCCAGCACCACAAACTCGTCTCCTTCGGCCGCCCGCTCCAAAACACACACCTCGGGCTCGGGGCTCACCAGCTGCTCCGTTGGGCCCTTACCATCCACACATTTGTAGTCGTAGTCCCCCAGGGCCCGAGACACAGCCAGGGAGCCGTTTACCCTCTGGATCATGACGGAGCCACCTGCGTTCTGGATGCGCTCCTTTTCACGGGGGTTGCAGGGCTTGTGGTCCTGGGTGGAGAAGCCCACCTTGTTGTCTCGACTCAGCACGGCCCGTGAGTCGCCGCAGTTAATGAAGTAGAGGTGGGTCGGGCTGAGCAACACACACACGGCTGTTGATCCACTGCGGTCCAGGCCCTGCCGCAGGTCAGAGAAGCTGCGCATGTACTCATCAATGTTCAGGAAGCCCGAGCGGATCCCGTCTTTTACGCCCTCGACGGAGCCGGGCCCTGAGCTGAAGTCGGCCCCTCCTGACAAGATGTGTTCCAGCAAATGGCCGGAGCAGTAGTTGGCCACCCGGGAACCTGCGTGCCCATCGTAGACAGCAAAAAAGGACCAGTCGGAGAGTCCATGGGGGAGGCCCACCACAGCTGTGTGGGCATCCTCCATCTCCACCCGCCAGCCCTGCATGGAGCTCAGGCCATAGCGCAGTCCATTACCTTCACCATGGGCACTATGCTTCTCCGTCTTCGGCTTGTCCAGGAATGCACCCATTGCTGCCTACAGCTGGAGATTAATCAAGGACAGAGAAGAAAGAAATAGAGAAATGGAACTGTTATACTATCAGCAGTGTAAACAAAAATGATAATCCATCACCACCAAGTCAGCCACTTCCATCTAATGCTCCAATGTACCATAAAATTGTTGTTTATAGAGTCAAAAATACAACTAGACCAATAAATCTGCAGATCTTTGTTTATATAATTTAGAAACAGTATGACATTGCATAATTTGTTAACCTCAGGTCGCTCACAAGTTGTTTAGTCAACTTTAAAATATCTGTTTTAGTCTGTATCCTGATAACATTAAAAAAAATAGATATAAGGGATCCGCATCAAGATATGTTTTTTAATTTATGAAAAAAAATTACACAAAAAATTATGTTAAAAAGTATCAGTCAATATATTTTTTCCAGATTTCAAAACCTGTAAATGAAGCCCAGGCTATAATCAGATAAGTAACATCAGGTCTCACTCACTAATTTTACTAATTTATTGGTGCCATTGATTGCTCTACAGGTACCTTTCAAATATATAATTAAAACATTCTAAATGAGTACAGCAAAATTGACTACTTTTGCCAAAAGATGACATAATACTCTATCAACTACAATTATATCCCTGGTGCAATAAATCCCTGTGTAAACCACTAGTTTTTGGTGTCAGTAGTTCAGTAGGCTGCTTCATTCTGTGATTACAGAGTGCTTTTAATTACTCAATGGACGTGAGAGCCAGAGATCCTGACAACGAGACAAAGATAGCAGAGGAGGAACCACAGAGTTGAGGATTACACTGCAGCTGTAAAGCTTCTTTTAGCACACAGAGCCTCTTTCACTCTGAACACAAGGTAACTAATACCATTAGTTAACTTGTTGGCAGAATATAGAGTGTGACGACACTTAATAGGCAGGGCTCACCTGGCAAGAGCTGAATGGGAAAGGAAACTGTCTTGGAGGGTTAGTTTTTGGTCATTGAATCAACTTAAATGACCAATAAACATTCATTCTGATCACCATATACTCTCTCTCTGACCATGAGTGACAATCAAAGGCTGAGGATAGATGAAGTAAGGCAAACAGACAGCATTTTTGCTTTGCTGGTTGTCATTTGGAATAAAACCAATATCCCTTAAAACAATTCATCAAGTCACATTAGTGGGGGTTCAGGAAGTGGTGATGAAGGGCATCACACTAAAAGTTAATGATTTAGATCACAAGTGTTCATTATTAAGTCATAAAATGTACTCATAGCAGTCGTCAGACTTATTGAAAGAACCCAACAGGACAAAAACCTAAAAAAACAGTTGAGATGGATGCCTGAAATGGAGGGCAGCTACAGCAAACAGATGATGCAGAAGGTGCTACAGTGATAACTGTTTGTGCAAATTGGCTAAACTGTTTTAAACTAGATGGTGGTACTTGTGTGTGTAAATTGAAATCCAGTTTGGGTAATGGATCCCTGATTTGAAAAACAAACCAGACACCAAAAAGATCCACGGCACGCAGTTTTTGAGGATGGATTTTACATTGCTCTGTTATGGGCACTATGAATCTGTGATAGCATGCTACAAACAAACAAACAAACAAAAAACTAACTGCTTACCTAACACAGCTAGTGGAGACAGTGATTAAATTTTCTGAAATTATATTAATTGAAATTAAATGAGTAATTGAAACTGAAATTTCAAATGAGAACAACAAATATTCTGAGAAAATCCACTGATAAAACCGATAAGGCCCTAAGCTTGCAAAAGTAAGGTGTTGATGTGAAAAATCTTATGTTACTTTGGTCATTATGTCAGACATGTTTGTTAAAAATTTACAAGCAAATGTACCTGGAGACACTAGCAACACCTCCTGGACCTTACACTAGCCTTCAAACACTCAACCGCCTTACGCCATACCCCTGGCATTTCTGACCTGCACTATACTTTCCCATCATACCAATCAATTCTGACCTAAATGTCAGCAACTTTTGCAGTATGGAGCTACTTACAGTATGTATTGCTTGGTTGGTGTAGCACTCATGAGATCTTGAAATCAATAAAAAGCGATAAAAATCGAAAGCGCCCTGAGCACGTCTTTTTTTCAACATATTGATTTCTCGCTCTGCATTACCTCCCACATGAGAGCCCAAAAAAGGCTGGTACATGCAAGGAGTGACTACAGCTGGTTTCAGAGGAACGTGTGTGTGTGTGTTTGTGTGTGTGTGTGAGTCTGCATGTGTGTGTTTGTGTCTGCTCTGCGCATGTGTGCAGTGTCATAGTCTATGTGCGAGAAAAAGAACCTCTATAAATACACCAGGCTGGTTTAGATTTCATGTCCAGGGTGGGGCAGTGGGCCACGCCATTCATATTTCTATTGCTTTATGGCTACATGATTGTATTAACAGAGTTCCCTCTATCGTGCTCTCACCAACAGCTAATGCCTCTCAGAAGTAGCTTATACGTTCATGTACTGTATGAAAGCATGTTCACATATGCATGTGAGAGAAAGAGAAATCTGTTATGTTCACCAGCAGCGATTCTCTCTAAAAATAAAACAAACACACTGCCATTGCCTAGCAACCACCCACCCTGCAGGGCAAACATCCATGCTAAGCTTCATTCAGCGACATCCCCCTCTCTATGTCTCCCTCTCACTTGCTCTAAAAGACACACACATACACAGAGACACACTCACACACACACACACAGACACACACAGACAGAGACGCATACACACAGCCGCCTGGTAGAGAGAGGAAAGGGGAGTTGCATCATCCATCCATTAAAGCAGTCGCAGCAGCTAGACCCTGAAAGGAGACATGCAGACTGCAAGAGCACATGCACATACTATGAGATTTCTCTGGCTGATATTAGTACAATTGATTGCAGACAAAAACACACACACACACAAGAACAGAAAACCCCAGAAAATATCTCCACTAAGAAATCAGACTGAAACTAGGAACTCTCAACCACTTAACCCCCTCAAAACTGCTGTCAGTCGCGTTGTAACTGCAGGTCGAAACCAACTCCCCCTCATGCTAAGACGCACATGTCTGCCAAAAACCACTGGCTTCGAAGAGGGAAGTGGAAGGTTGGGGATTACATAATGCTGCAGAGAGCCTGAGTGCTGCTCTGAGAGCAGGCACACTCACACAAAACAGTTAATGCTATCCTGGAAGCAAGGTTAACGCACAGCTTCCAGCACTATCCCTGAGCACACATCAATACATATGTTGTAATACACTGGCACTCGCCCTACAGGTTAACGCCTTACTCTCCACGTAAGGATACAACAGCTTGGGATATTGTTTACTTGATCTTGTTTGATTACAGCATCTGCAAAACAAGATTGCTTCCTTAGCCAAGGATCCTGTGTTTAATAATGTCATTTAAGACATTTTCCAGGAACTTCCAGACTGAGGAGTTGACACCCACGTCTCAAATTTTGTGGAGTATCATGAATTGGCTTGATGTTGTGACCCAGATCACTGGCAATGTACAATGTGTTATTCTTCAAACTGTTATATCAAGGATCTTGTCAACGGTTTCCAATGTGAAGAGAGTGACAGACGCTCTCGGTCAGGGGACATTTCCAGACTCTCTTTCCCACGTTTGGATTCAGCAGCGAACTTCCTCATCACAGGAGAAGAAGTGGCTCCTGTTGCCACCAGGTCTTCATAGACCTCATTAGGTAAAAAATCTCTTGATAGAGGTAGCTGATCACTGCTAAAAAGCCAACATTACCCATTTCCTTTAACAGTATTGACATACAAATTTCAATCATCCAAAACAGGAATATCAAAAAAGTAATTAGCTATAAACTTTAAGCATAGTTGCGCATAGAGTTGAGTGGCTATGAGCCTGTCCGTCTCAACGAAGTTTGACAACGTCATCCAAAGGCTGACCAGCAACTCAATGGAGCTAGTTAAACAACAGATCAAAACAAGAGTTTCTCTTGTAATTCACCTCGTTTTGCAGTTTTTCTTCAGAACTGGTGTTGGGTAATTGAAAACATTATGAACAAAAACAAAAGATATCCCCAGTGAACTCTCAAGACACACAAAATGAAATGTTAAATAAACAATATAACGGTACCGGTCCCTCTAGAATTGTGTCCTGGTGAAACCAATCCTCTCTTTAATATGCGTTGTTAAATCGTTTTAACTCAGAGAAAACAAATAAACATAAGTATTCAAGTAGTTCTTCTCAACTTTGAGCTCATAACTGTTTAAAGTTTAATGCAATTAGCACTAACATCTCAACATATGACAAACAACTGGCAAACATTATACCAAACCATTTAAGTATCCAAACTCTTGCATCAGTGTTATAACATCTATACTTTGCTTCAGATATTTTCCTTAGACTAGCCCATGTGATTAATGACTGAGACCACCTAAAGGAACAATGATGAATGAATGAGACATTAGGATGTGATATTTCCACATATTTATGAGGTGAGGCGGACCACATGAATGCATCATTAAACTAACCAATCCAAAAGGGGACTGTAGGACAGTAAGTGAGGACCACACCAGGTCACATTTCACAAGCACATTCTGAGAAGCTGCTGGAATTGTGGGAAAGCCTCGTCGAAGCTGCTATGGCATATTCAGTCTTGAAACACAGACTTTGAAGCATGCAACCCTGAATTGGGACACAGGTCATGTTGTGTAATTGGTTCCCTGTGTAACTGTAATGATTTCTAACAACACACCTTCCAATTATACCTATTCAGACACCTTAAATCATTAGTGATATATATATTAAAATGTATTTATCTTAACAGCCGAAACCATTTTAACCTTTATCATACTTAAACTCTGACCCTTCCCTGCCTTCCTTTTGACATTTCTTTTGATACACTCAGAAGAAAGGTGTGCCAATACAACTTGCAGGACTCTAACACACTTTACTGACCCTCCATTTCTTCATCTCCTCTTTGTGCACTAATATGCTGCAAAGTGCTTCCAAGGTCTGCCATACAACTCCTGAATCAAACCAGTCGATAGGAGTCACTACCATTTGCTCTCATGCTTTTCTTCTTAGACAGCTAATTCAGATTTTCAAAATAATAAAACACTCTAAAACATAAAGCCCATGGATAAAAAATAGACAATTAACAGGTTCAAAGGTGTTCTCCACACTAGGCTAATGGCGCCACTGTTAAATCTCTGCAATCCTTAGTGTTTTCCCAGGGCTAGTAGAGGAATTAAGTGCCAGTATCTGGCAGGGGGTTGGGGGTTCTTTGTCCAAAAATATGTTTTTCAATAAAAACATAAAATTTCACAATACAGCAGTTTGGAGCATTACTGTTAACATACAAGTTGGAAAAGCTAGAAAGGATAATAAGCACACAACAGCCAAGAGGTCCAAAGAAACCCTGCTAAAGAAGTCTGCAGGGAACCCACTACAACCATTAAATCAGGGAAACGTCTTTTTTAGTTAGTTTTGATTCTTACTGCACTGATTTTACATTCTTTTGGCCTTGGCTGAGCTGCCTAAAACTGCTTGAGAGCTGTGGCTCAGCCTTATAAAAGGTAAGGAAAACCTTTTATTGACAAAAGCTGTGACAAAATCAAAGTGTCCAAAATTTGAAGACCAACAACTAACGACTACAACTTACGACTCAGTGAAACTCTACTTTCATTGAGTTTTAACTCTAGATAAAACAAACAAAATTGTTTCAGATGACTTCAACAATGAGCAATTGAACAAGCTTACGAGTTAAAACAGAAAATAAGCATAATTTTATATCTGAGAAGCATACAAAAAATATTTGCCATTCTTAACTGAACTGTAAAGATTGATCTCTAGCTCCAGAGGTAATCAAGCACATTTTGTAAAAAAGGCTGTGTGTTGTTTGAATCTGGACACTCTGTTCAAGAAGAAACAAAATTCAACAACAGTCCGGACAGCAGTTTCCCAAAATCTTAAAACCAAGATCACATTCCTTCACAACTGACTTACAAAATCAAACCATTATTTTCTAGGTTAGTAAGATATGATCAAGAAACCCAGCGAAGTCAGTTAATCATGACAAAGTGTAAACAACATCATATTAAGACTGATGATCGCTATTCAAACATTAATTCAAGCAAAAGCTTATTCCAAAGTTATTTCATTGATAAAATCAGCACAAAAAATATAACCCAGATGCCCTAATGTTGATAAAATGTACTTGTCCTTAAGTGAATAATGTAGGTAAGCAAATGATGAAGCTGCAGTCAAACTAATTTAATATACTGAAAACAGTGCAACACTTAGGCTTCTCACAGTGAGAATTATTGAACCAGTGCAAATTTGTTCCTATTATAGAGGAACAATGTGGGCTCCTATATTTTTTAAAAGCACCATGTGACGCCTACAGTCCCTTCAGACCACAGCCAAGGCCTTTAAGATCTTGTCAAACCCTAAAATAAGCTTGCTGACCGTCTCAATCTCCCACCGACACTGTGTTTCATCTGCTCCTAAGTCTCTGCACAGTGACTGCTGACTCAGATAAGATTATCATCTAGTGAACTCCTCCAGTATCTTGCCAAAAGGGCACAAGCCCAACAACATGTGATGTCATATAGTGGTCACCTTTGCATTGCAATCTGATATACTGGAGAAGCAGAGGAGGATGGCTGCAAGGTTCAATTTTACCACTGCACATTATAAAATAAATGATGAAATTATCGTGACCCTGAGCTTTGATGACATATCTCTGCAATACGGTAGGGCAATTTAGGATATCTCAACCATCTAAGACGATATCTATATTCACAAACGGTAAGGATAATAAAGGCACACTGTAACATTAGTCTTCTAACAATAAGTTCTCCTAACAACAGAAGTCAAACTCAGCTTTCATATTATGCTTTGCAATTATTTACTTCTTTATCATTTGTTTAACATGGTACTGGGAAATATGCAACAAAAGTTGACAGCAATGTAAAGACCTTTTTTTTTTTAGAGTGTTCAAACTTTGCCTTTGCCCTTAGTTCTGGGAAATGTAAACGCAAATTAGGGAACATAATTTAGTTATTTAAAAAATTACTAGAAATGATCTGATTACTGATCTAAGTTGTGAAAAGGGTGACTTACTTAGCAGATCACATTTGACTCATTATCATTCTTAAATATATATATATATATAATGAGATCAGTATGCAAGTTCAAGAAGTTAACAACTGGAGTCATCATTTTGCTACTAATTGCTCCTAAAACATAAAAAGACAAAAGCAATGGCTCTAGAAACCCACACATATGGGTCACTTTTATTCACATACCACTATTTGGCTCATTTTTTAATAAATGTGTTTTGAGTTTTGGAAGATCAAATGTGCTCATGTTGAGCTGTGCAGGTTTATGTTTTAAGCAAACGTAGGACTTACAAACTAGGCCCAAGTGGATGTCCAAGACAAACCTTGTGCACTTAACACATCTGTTGCTTCACTACTTAACAACTGCTCCTCCTTTATAAGCCTAAAATAAAAAATATATTTAAAAAGTAGAAAATATGGAAAAGAAATTAACAGAAATCAAAGTGGCAGATTTTTCTGTATTATCAATCAAGGCATAGCACACAATACTAAGCCCATATAAATAAAGAAACTTAACCAATTAACAACTAAAACAATAAATAGAGTTTAAAATACAGTTTAAACTACCGCAACTGTAGCTCAATAGTTTTAGTTTCACTATGCCCTTTTTAAATTCACTTGAAGATTCCTTCTAGTGATTGTTGTATAGTTGTATTGTTTGTTTGTTGTTTGTTAGTTTGTTTGCGGAGTGCTTCAACAGTGGAGTTTCCCAATTTGGGATCAATAAAGTACATCTATCTATCTATCTATCTATCTATCTATCTATCTATC
>JAPZDV010000014.1:5980786-6011661 GCA_029814665.1 Acanthurus lineatus
CAGCAATCTTCTGCGTGTTCATTCCCCGCTTTAAAAGGGCTTAGAGCGAGAGACCTGCACACACACACACACACACACACACACACACACACACACACACACACACACACACACACACACACATTTACACAAAGCACACAGATGAACAAGAATACATATACATGTGTTACAGAGAAATCTATTATATATTTAAAGAAGAGAGTTTTTAGTAACAAATGTTAAGACAGTGAAAAAATCAAGCAGTGTACATGTTTCACCAGGAAAGTGAATGTATGCCAAAGTATTTTTTTCTAAACAAGTGAATTGAAAATGTCAATAAAAAAAAGATTTCTTAATAAATGATAAGATGAACGACCACAGGTAGAATAGAAACGCACTGCTCAGCAGCTCTCATCTTCATCAAGACCAAGGAAGATAATAGAAATAGCACGGTTACAGCTGCTGAAGCTCTGTCCGGTGCAATTGCATCGCCCCCTAGTGGTGAAGAGCTGCTTTCACAACAGAGTCCCAGTTCTTTTGAAGGACCAACAGGGGGCGCTGCCGAACGACCCTACTACCTTAATTAAACAGTTTTTTATTCTGAAAAAAATGCCTTCTTTGTTGTGTTTTCTTCAAAATTATCCAAATTGAAAATCCAGGATTATTCGACTGAAATTAAGGATGATTTATAAAGTGTTTAAGTATGTTTTGACAAGTGTTTGATGAAGGATTGCAACTAAGTGAACCATTTTTTTAGTTTTATAGTTTTATTCTTTTTCTAATGCCATATCAGCTTATGTAGTTGTGAACACGACAGTTACTGAAACAGTTAGGAATTAGGTTTTTTTCACTATCATTACTGGATCTCACCAAACACAGACTGTGTGTATAAACAGAAAATATGACTCTGGAGGGGGAAAAAGAAATTATAAAATCACAGCATCATAACATATCAAAATATGTTTTTTCTTTGTGTTATCTTTTAATTGATTTCTGCTTTGAAATAAATTAAATCCAATTTAGACTCCATTTAACCTATTTATCCCTCAAAGGGCACTTCAAGGCAAGCAAGTGTGCCAAACAGACAGTGCACATAAACAAACAGTGAGAACAAAAATGTTAGAGACAACACAAAGATTAATTGCAGACGCAGAAACCCAGATGGCCATCAGGAAGTGATAAAAGTATCCAACAGCACATAGAGACGTCAAAAAATGTAATTGTGTCTACAAACATGAGCACTTTGTGATGTTGGATAATATCTTTTATCCAATGTATGTCCAATGTAAGATGGATCTTGTCTTAATGCCTTCTAATGTCTGAGAAAACTTTTTTTTAGTGTTTTAATACAAAAGATACTCAGAGTTGTTATACTGGTTTAATGCATCACCTATAAAATAAAAACATGAAATCAGAAAATATATTTGAAATGCATTCAATGAAGGTTAAAGTCTTAAAAGCATGCACTTGCATTAAACTTGCATGAACAAAGTATTGTTCGATTTAAGCGAGTAATGAGTAACAACGGTGCGATTTGGTAATCAATTACTACACACTGTCATTATTTAACAGAGCTGCTGAGAGGCGAAGTCTGAAATAGAGTTCATTTTTGTCATATTTGTACATTTAGAGTTGTATCTGATAATTACGCAACTATTATGGAGGGATTTTACTGTCTGACGTCATTAGCGCGCACTACAGGAAGTTCCCCTCTACCAAATCTGTTCACCTCAGGTGGGGTCTAGTCTAAAAACTCTGCTCCAGGTGAGGCTCGAACTCACAACCTCGGCATTGCTCTGCTGCATACTGTCATATAAGTACCGCGCGCTAACCGATTGCGCCACTGGAGCTTCGGCGACCATGAGGCAGGAAATCGGTTTAAGAAGGAAACAAACACGTGAGAAAAAATCTTTTCTTTTACTTCGATAAAATTCTGTTATATATCATTGTTATATAGGTTAAAAAGGAGACTGGATGAGAACCGACCCTCATGTCGCTGTTCACGGAGTCCAACAGCTTACTCAGAGCCGATTTACGTGCTGCGTTCAAGAGCCTCCCACAAAGCTCCGACTTTTAACTGGAGCAGAAGTAACCATGGCGTGGGTTTCTACTTCGAGAAAAATAAATGACATAGCATTTCCACACAAAGTTTTCTTAAACCGTGTGAGTATTTTAGATGAAAACAAACAATGACGTTATTTAAACATTACAATATTGTCCTGATACTTTAGCCTTTTTTCCTTTTGATCCTTATTTGCACAGTTAAGAAGGCAAACCATAACACAATAATGGACTAAAAAATAAATATTCCACTTAAAAAAAGTCATATAACACGATAACGAGAACATAAAATTTTTGCAATTAAAAATGCATTTACATTACTGCCAATGGTAGACAGTGGTGTGTACAGAGTAAGCTGTGTAATACAGAATAAACTCTAATAAACTTAGCAAATAAACAAGTTTCATATAACAAAACATAGAATCATACATATTAGTAGATGATAAGTTTCGGAAAATATCAGTGCTAAATCATATAATCAGCCATATCCTGTAATGTAATCCTATAATTCTGTAAAATGTCTTTTTTATTACCTTTGTTTTTTATGTTCTGTTGTCTGTCTGCAACACTCACTTATAAAATTTGGACTAATTGTTTAAATATTTTTAAAGAGTAATAATTCTAACTTTTCAAACAATACCTGAAGGCAGCAAATTCTACAGGTGCTGCTTAGCTTTGACTGTGCCAGAGATAAGATCACAGTAGAAATTAAATGGCCACGAGTATGAGGACACACCTTTGATTCAGGCTGTTCTGTGGTCTGATAAGGTCCCTCAGATCCAGCTTTCTCACTGTCCTCTCAACCATTTGACACTGAGAAGATTTTTTCTTGTCTCAATATTCAAAAATGCCTTTGCACACAGATTTTCTGAGACCTCCACCTTACTCAACAAGCACCAACTGCGAGCCAGGACTTACCTGGACTCGACCTCACCGATGGTTTTGTAGCTGAGTGGGAAAAAAATCCTTGAAGCCAGCTGTTGAGCAGCATATCAGTGCCTGTGGTTTTGGAATGAAAGATTCAGTAATCACAAAAAATGTGATGTTTAGGTGTCCACATGTGTGGTGTTAGGAAGGTGTTGAATCTATGAGGCCTTTTTTATTTCTAATCTCCTGCAGTGCCACATGCCTACAGATGAAGACAAATCCAATTACAACATGCCGGGTTGGGGAATGTAAATATTGTCGTCCACGCTCTGTCTCTGTTTTTTCTGATTTTCACCCCCAGAGGGGACCCCAGACTGTGCAGATAATAAGGTGGGAACACAGACACACAGAAGTTGCAGCAGTTGACTGCAAAGCTGCACACTGCTACATAATCACACACATACTCACACACACATACACACTGAAGTACCTTGAGGCTTTAAGCCTCCAAGAACATGATTTATGTTCTGAGAGCACTCCTCATTCCTCATCACTGTGTCAAATAGCCGTATTTTGTGAGGATATTTTACAAGGTTCTGCACACAGGCCACAGTGTGCATCATCTATTACACTCCCCCTCAGGAGCAACACATAGAGAGACAGACAGACAGACAGACAGACAGACAGGGCAGGCTGTCAGAATATTACACCATTAAATGACTCACTCAGACTGGACAACATAATCCGGCATTGTGTTGTTGTTGTTGTCGGGTTTTTTTTATTATTATTGTCAGCATATTCATAATTAAACACATGACATACAAGAAACACTAACATAAACATTCTAATGAAAGAGAAGAAATAATGTGACCCAATCGGTCAGCGGAGGCTCTCACCTCAAAGACATGCGGCGGCGATGCCAGTTTTAAAACTTATAATTAAACACACCTGAAGGCTGGATGAGCTAACCTGGCAACTTTTTGAGGCAATGGGGGCGGAGAAAAGGAGGACTGAAAACAGGGCAAACTTGACTGTTTGGCTTTAAGGGTTAAATCCGGTGATGAAAATGCATGTTAGCAAACAGCTGCAGGCAAAGTTGCACATTTTTTTGCCTCAAAATGTTGCAGGCGCATCACAGCCTTGAGGAGAATATGACAGATTCATGCCCTTTTCTGCTGCAAAGGAAGTGCTTTAGTACCCATGTCAGGGCTAGGTAGGTACAGTCGGCCATAGAAATAGGATGAGTAGATTTACAGTGTTGTAATGAGATATACATTATATTATACACTGGTTCAGAAGGGAGGCTTATGCTGTTTCATGTAAGCTGGCTCTATTTGTTTGCCTTGTTAGATTTATTCTGCAGATTCATCATTACTGACAGTCTTTTTGAGTGAAGTTATAGGAGATTTGTGTAATAATGCCTCCAGGTTATCATTTATCAACAACAGCTCCAGCTCATTGAATTAAACATCAAGATGAGCAATGAAAAACTCCAAGAACAACAATTTAAAGCAGCCGTTTCTTAAACGGCCGCTGGTTCAGTCTTCGTTTAGTGCATTTTCTTTTTATGTCAGCATTGGGACATTTGCCTCTTCTCCAATGTTATAACAACTTCAGGCCCCACAAATGCAATCCCACCCCACTTCCCTTCCCATTCAGCCCCATGCCCCCACCCAATACCCCACCCAAGACCCCTTCCCTTCCAAAATAACTTTATACAAACCGATAAAACTTCACAATGATTCACCATCAACACAAATTTCACACAAAGTTCCATCGTTATGACCATCCATAAAAACCAAGAACAGCACACGTCCCCTAGTTTTCTCATGTGTTGTTTGGCATGATCACAAACAAACACACACACACGCGCACACACGCACACACACACACTCACACACTCACATGCATCCGAATACAGTATGTACACATACAGACACACATTCCCAGGGGATTAAAGACAGGCAGCACTTGCAGTCAGTTCAGGTGTATGTTTCTATTGCATCACATCCTTCTGTTGCCAAACAGTTAGATAGCTTGTTAAATCGTTCTCAGGGGGGGTTTATGGTATTTTATGGTATTTTAGGGATGAAAAACAAATAAGGGTTTGAGGATTTAATGAGAAAGGAGGTGAGAATTTGTTAATGTGTATGCAGTAGGTCTGTGGAGGTCCAGGGGTCCGATCAGTCGTGGATGACGATGGGGCCTCGCATCCTTAGGCTGGGGTGAGGGTGTGGAGGGGCGAGGACGAGCCCCTGCGGAGGGCCCTGGGAGACCCTGCGCAGGGTGATCTGCTCACAGGGCTGCCGGCAGGCGTGCCTCAGCTGAGAGCGGGACAGCAGCCGTCTGGCCCTCCTGTAGGGGCGGAGACAAGACAGAGACATAAGTGCAGAAGAAGATACTCAGATGCAAAGCAAATATCAATTAAAAAACTGCAAATAATATGTGATATAATGTTTTTAGTATGCTATCTGTAAATATTTTCTATGCCTAGTTAGTAACTCCCTATATTTTCTATATGCCTTGCTAAAGTCTTGTGCCTCTTCTGAGATACCATCTTCAGTTTCTCACTACTGTGTCAGAAAATTTTAACATTTTCTTGTTATTTTGGTCAGTTGGAAGCAGTAAAACAAGCTGCAAACTCAGTACTGACATGTTATCACCATTTGTGAAGCTGTGTAATGGCCAAGTGGTAACCTCTGGGCCAAATGCCAAAAACTGTAGTTCTTTATATGGCCACTCAAGGCTTGTTTCCAAAGTGAGATAATCTTCATGGAGCCCTCATATAAAAATGCACAACTTTACAGCAGAAATAAACATGTTTACAGCCTGTTTTGAAAGATGGATTTGTTCTCCACAGGTAACTTACTTCTTGATAAAGAATGCGCAGCAGGTAAACTTTTATTTATCTCATTTGTTTAAATTATATTGAGGCTTCAAGTTATGCTCAATTACAAGCATGGACTCTTTGATAGCTGGTTGTTTTGCTAGGTATCTTCTGGTCACAGTGTGTAACCTCCAAAGCTCCATCCTCTCATCCAAATATAACTACATCTGGTTTTTAAAACCCAAGATGGCACTGGCCAACTTTTCATGTGTTCATTTATTGTCCCCAACCTTTATTTTTAACTATAAAGTCTGTGGAGATTCACTCTTTTACAGGACACACAAGGGAAGCTTGTGTATTATGACAGTTTGACAGTTTCATTGTTCATGAAACATGTTTTGAATGTGACATCTGAGTGCCTGATATTTTAACAATACAGCTCAAAACTAGTTTACAGCCAGTCATTCCTGAATGCACTTTATGTTGAAGAAAATTATTACAGCAGCTAAGCCTGCAGATAAATTCTTGTTTTAAAAAAATTGCATGTGGCTGACCACAGGCTTTGATGCATGGGTACCTCCAGCTATTTCTCATTATCACAGCCACCTATGGGCTCCTGTATGTACATACTGCAATTTGGCAGCAGCAGCCTGCAGTAAAAAAGAGTGTCATCACATTGTAAAATGATGAAACTGGCTCTGTGCTGAGGGGCTTTATGAGACAGCTTGTTTGTCATGTTTTAGCAGTTTCACAATGATACATGCTACCGGACTTAGGTGGTTAATCACTTGATTGTTTGGTTGCCAAGACATTTTAATTAATTCTGCTTTTAGCAATGTCACCTATCACAAAGAAAAATCAGTCAGCTTTACATGGTGTGTGAAATGTAAAGCTTCACCGACCAGCATTAACGGAACAATTCAAGAGATAAAATGTAGAAACTAATTTAAGAGAAGTTCACTTAAAGGGCAGCAAGTTGAAGTTCCAGGCTGCTGAAAGTAATTAGAAACAAGCACTTTTTCTCATTTCAGCAGGATTCACTAAAGGAGTGAAAAATGTATCGATCATCAGCAATAGAGTCACTAAAGCATATATATTTGTAATGAGGTGAAAGAGAGAGGTATATCTCTGCAGGATTTTCTGCCTTATAAAGGATGTTGGTAATTTCCAGACTGCAGCGGGCTCTGTGCCATGACAGGAAGTCTCTTTTACTTGCCCACAGCAATCAACAACACTGGGGCCAAGACCACGGGGCACACTCACAAGTGTTGGATACAACGCTAATGGAGTTAATTCAGAGACAAATGTGAAATGCATAACCAAGATGTCTGAGGCTTGCTCCCGGCTCCCTTTAGGACTTTTAAAATTTTAATGCACAGCGAAGCCTTCTTGACAAGCTCTCATGTTTCTTTCTCTGATCTCTCTGCAGCAGCAGTTTTCTTACATCGTGAGCAGGAAAACACATCAGTTTCCTCCAGATCCCTGCTGTTGATAAAGTGAGGGCTCTGTGTACGATATGTTCCCGCGCATCCGAGTAAAGTACGTGTGTCTGAAAGTGCATGCGCCCGTCGTGCATCTAAGCACACATCTTTCAAGTACAATGAACCCTGAGACTCTTCCACAGCACGACACAGGCATCGTCAGTAAAGGCAGAGCAGGATACAGCTGGAGAGAGCAGAACAGATTCAGCTCTGGTGGCACATTAGCTGAAGCTTTGCTGCTTGTCTGTTCAGCTGTATGTCAGAGGAGGAGTGCAAACATGTAAATCCAAACTCAAACATATCAAGCTGTCTGTTTATCTTTCTCTCGTTTTGTTTCCTAATGATTCCCATTTCTGAGTCTTTGTCCTGTCATTTCTATGTCTGAATCCACCTCCATTCGAGTAGAAGCAAGTAAATAAGTAAATGCTTTGCAAGTTTTATTTAGCCGGAAGTAATTTATATCATTAGCAAAAACTAATCACACTGCAGGAAAATGTTTCCTGTGACTAACATATAATTATACATGACATTACTGGACTGTGCATCGATGCATTAATGCATTAGCAGAAATTCTTCAGTGGTTTACAGTTACAGTGATTTAAGACTTTAATCTCTGTTTTTCATTAAATATTGAATAATTTTATCATTTTGGGCTCCTTAATAAATTTAAAAAACTTCAACTTAGAGGCCTATTAATAAGTCAAAGTTGTCAGTTATCAGTTTAAATGACTTAAAATAAAACTGATTTATTATTTTTCAGTATAAATCCTAATAACTTAGTTGATTTGCGTAATTTAAATCTAGCTCCATTAGTTGCTCATATTATTTTTTAGGAGTGAAAGTTCTTCCGTTAAACTAGGTCCATCCTCTCTGCATGATTATTGCAGTTATTATGATAAAATGTTAATCTATTGCATTTCATCAGCTTCATCATCAGGTTTCATGACACTCTGTAACACCCTGTGAGGTCTACAGTAAGAAAAGTGTCTGCCATCTCTTTCTGTTTCTGTCTCTATTCGTCTCTTTGGGCTCCATAAATAAGAGGGAATGATCTCCCACTCCTTCTCTCCCCTTTGTGTCACATTTTTACACTGAGGGAGAGAAAGAGTGGGATAAAGAGATGGAGAAGAGGAGAAAATTAAAACTTATGATCATTTCTAATTAGCAGCAGCCTTTCAGAGCAGAACTATATATGTCTTTTGTTCAATGTAGGATAAATTGTCTTCACAATGGGAGCTAATGACAGTGTAATTTTTACAAAGGGTACAGTAGTCTATTAAGAGCAACACGGTCCCTCTCGAAAACAAACCCACAGCCATCGTGTTCTTGGTGCTAAGTGAGTGATCCGTACGACTGCAGCCATGGTTAATGTGGTAATGATATTTCCACTCGAGGCCCAGCGGTGCCTGGCTCCTCGCTGGCCCATCTGCAGCAGTTAGCTGCTCTAATTTTAGCCCTGATTGTCGACGGGCGGCTGTGAGGGCTGAGTGCCATGGCTCATTTAGACACAGGCTTAATGGAAGAACATCTTTCTTACTCACATGCAGACATGCAAAACACTGACTTATTATTTGTGAGTGTGAGTGTTTGTGTGTTTAAGTGCAAAACGTAAATGCATGTTTATTCAACAGTATAATCCGTCACGTTTATGATAAAATGTTGGACCTGTGGTCTGTGTTTAAGAGACACTATGAATGTGAGTAATCTGCTGTTTAAGGATCTCGAAACAATTGGATCAGTACTTTTGTAAATTGCATAAATTTTTAAACATAATAGCTGCACTGCGGTCTGAGGCAAGTTATTAGTTTACAATCACACATTTTGTGAAAAGCTGTACATGGAGGGACTAATCAATTTTAATATCCATCTGCTTAGCATTAGCTCAATGCATCATCAAATTGTACGTTCCTGCTCACATTTTCATTTATTCAATTTGAGTCTTGAGAAGTCTATAATAATATCTCCAAAAGTGCATAATTTAACATAACTTGGTGTCTTCAGCTATGCAAGCAGCTCTGTTTGGGTGTTAAGAACAGCACTGCTTTATACTAAATGCTAACATCAGTATGCTAACATTCCTACAATGACAACGCTAACATGTTGATGCTTAGCAGGTATAATGTTTATTATTATTAACATCTTTGTTTTTGGTGCTAGCATGATGCTAACATTTGCTAGTTAACATTAACACAAAAGTGCAACAGGCATCTGTTCAGAAACCAACTGACTTTGTTATTCAACAATGCTCACTTATTTCAGGGTTTTAGAACTCGTTTTATTTTGAAAAAAAGTTGAAGTCATTAGGCTTCATCCATTAATAGAAGCCATGAATGTCCGAACAAAATTTAATGGAAACCCATCCCAAATTTTTTGGGCTATTTAAGTCATTTGCACAATCAACTGACTGTTATTACCATTACTGTGTGAGCCATGTGGTGATTATTTCTATGTGGTAATAAAGTCACTCCAACATCCCAATCCATAAAACTGTCAAAAGTACTTTAATTGTTGGGATTTTTAATAATTTGCATATGTTTGGGTTTTCAATTATAATGTAAGAGGGCATTTCTATGCAAACCCAGAAGTGAACTGATGTCAAATGATGTTTTGACCTGCAGTGAGTGTCAGGACATGCTACCATAAATCTCTCAATGACAGAAAGTTTCCTAAATGATCTAATGTACCTTTAAGCTTCCTCTCAATCTGACATTCACCCATCAAAATGCAGATCTTCTATCTACATAGTATTTGCTTGGATTAAACTAAATTGTACAGTGTGTCATTGCTGAAGGTGAGTTTTAATTAAAACAGAAAATACAAATCAATTTTAAACTACTATAAATTTTATTCTTTACACCCTTTGATGGTGCTTAACTACAACAGACTCTGCAGGCTTCGCAGGCTGCCACTCTGTCTCACCTTAATGGGTCTGCATGAATTTAGGCAACATGCAGTGTGTAATGTGTTACATCTCTCTGTGTGTTTGTGTGTGTGTGTGTGTGTGTGCACTACACAGCTGTCTGAGGTCACCACTGGACAAAAATAACTCCTGAGTGTCTTTCTCTGTCACAGCTGAGTTCCTCTCGTCTGATGTCCCTCGACGCTTGGCACCACGTGTGCTCCCTTTACCCACAAAAAAAAACACACACACACACACACAAACACACACGCAAAGTCAGCCAATCAGAGGTCAGAAAGGGGTCACCTTTGCTTACCTGGTCTCCCGGGTGACAAGGAAAAAGCTGTCATCAGGGGCATCGATCCAGTTGGGACGCCTCTTGCGGATCATCACTCCTCCCCGGGTGTTTCCACTGCTGCTGTTTCGGCCGTTATGCTGCAAAATAATGATTAAATATTATTTTTTTGCAAAATGTAGTGATGCAGTTGTTGAAAAGTTTTTGGAAAAAGCCTTTAAGAGACCTACCAAGAGGGGTCCGCCTGTTATACCTGGGTTCTCTGCAGAAAAACAAGAGAAAGATGCCAAGTATGCATGAGGGAACCTGTCACATGTGATCAGTATTGATCAGTTTATTACTTTTCCTTGTTACAAGTGGTGCAACAAATGACTGTGTTCAATTTCAATAAAAATAATGAAGTTACCAATAAAAAACAAAGTGTCAGACTGAAGTTGAATCATCCAAATTATCCAAATGACCCCCATCTGCTGATTCGTTTTCATTAGAATTAGTTGTCATTCTCTCCAACGAGCTAGTTTAGATAAGAAATGGCAGAAAGGGTTAACAGCTCTGGGTGTATTTCAACTAATTTGATTTTATCAAGCAAAAAAAAAAAGGATGTCAAGAACATTGGATATCAACACTGTTTGGTCCCCAAGGTTCATTCACATCAGAACTAACTTATTTAAAAGCAAGATGGGACACTATTTCCAATTTTCTGGGGGTGTTTAACAGATGTAATACAAGTAATGACTTTCTGCTTCTAGGTAGGATTAAGTTAAGCAATAACAGCCTTATTGGAAAACAATAATTACTTTTGTGATATTAGTTCAGCTGTTTTTTGGGGTTTTTTTTTCTTTTTTAAAGAAATGTGTGCCTTCGTGTGTGTACCTGAGCGCCTGTCCGGCTCAGCCCTGCTGTGGTGATGGTAGCTGCGTTTTCCCAGCATGCCGTGGGGGCCGTGTGGAAGGGAGGAAAGGAGGCGTCGAGGGGGAGGCGTCTGCAGGCCCGGGGTGCGGTGGGAGCGAGGGGCGTGGGCCGCAGGACGGGACTCTGGAAGAGACACCACAGTGGAGCTGCATGAACTGGCTCCTATAGACCGATTCTTTTTATATCCCTTAAATTTAATGCAGTAATCCAGTGCAACGGAGTAAAAATAAGTCACATTTTACTGCACAAACGTGTTTATTTACCTAGAAACTGCAGGACACTGGTCAGAGTGCTCCTTTGGGCGGCCCTGGTTTTAGGAAGGCGAGTCCCCTGCCCTTCGGACACCCTTAACATGTCTAAACCAAACACACACACATTTTACAAAACAGCTTGGTATATCTGAGACTTCATCAACTCCCTCCACCTGCTGAGATACTGACAAAAATACCAAGCACTATTTAGCATTGTTGATCTATAAAATCAGTTCTTAACATTTTGTTCACATAAGCTGGTAACAATTTGAACAAGTATGTCTGATTTCAATGTAAATAACCTCAATTGCATTAAAAATGAACGCAGAGCTTCAACACAGGATGCAGGAGTCAATGCAAGTGAGCGAATCACTCTGAGGTGTTAATGCAGGGACTTACTGTCAGGGATGGCATGTCCACTATAGAATAATCGCTCCCACATGCACATACAGAGATGTAAGTACATGCTTACATGCACACATAAACAAACGAACAAACAAAAAAAACATATTGTAAACACACATACATTAAAATATGGAGGTATTATGACAGCAGGCACTGAAGGTGGAGTCCATGCTGGGGGGGAGGGCGTGCCTTTATGGTTCTTCTGAGTGTGGTGGAGTTGATGGACAGATAACACGGGACACATGAAGCACAAGGACTCGGAAGAGATGCTTTCAGGTGTGACTTTATTGGAGGTCTAGTCTCACACTCACACAGTGATGAAAGAAAAGAGCAAAAAAGAGGTAGAAGATGAGATCAGAATATTGCAACAGTTGTTAGAAAATGAAGGATGAGGAGGCAAAGTGACGGGCAGAAATGGCTCTGAATGGCAAATCCTGTTCACAGGATTTACAAGAGGCAACATGATGGACTCATATGAATATTGCATGATTCGAACACAGGAGAACTGCTGAGTGGATGGTATGGGAGAGGGACCATCCAAGAGGACATGGTCCATTTGGTGACTCCTTATGTGTTAAGCCTGCTCTATAGAGATGCAGCCAGCAGCAAATAAGTCAAGAGCAGCTAAGTTATTCTTTGTACCAGAAAGATAAGGTCTTTACTTAAGCTTCAACCTCCTTCCTTTCAAGTTTATCAGTCCAAATCATTCCAAAGCTTTTTATCGACCCAAACACATTTTATCTAATGCACCCACAAAAACACACGATTAACAGCATGAACATGTGCACGCTAAAAAAAAAAAGAGGAACAAAAATGTGAAAAAAATGGTGATGACAAACTCACTGAAGCTGAGGCGCAGTATTTACAATAAACATTCAGGGCTGAGACAACTCGTTCAGCCGTAACAGCACAGAGTGGGCACGCCCGTGCCTGCGACGCTGTGCAAAATAGAGCTTCTCTTGGTAAAATACATTTTCTCAACATCTACCTTCAGCAAATATATGGCTCAGACTAGAATATAAGTTCTATTGAATCCTATTACAGTCTACTTCTTATTGACAGCAGTAAAATCAGTTACGTGTGTGCAGGCATGCTCGTGCATAATAGCCCTGTTAAACCAATAAATCTGTGTATGTAATTTAAACAATGGCTTTCAGTTCACAGTGACCAGGAACCATAACTGAGAAAACAATAAAAAAATAAAATAAAATAAAAACACGAATGAAAAGATGATCAAAACTCATAGTTATGAGGACAGGCAGTCTTTATTGGAAACTGGGGGTGGGAGAATACAAAAACCAAAATAATAATTATAACAATAATAAAAACAGAAAGAAGAGACGGGGGGTAGAGATGGGCAGAGGTGGGGGCTGATGGTGGGGCAGTCAGGGTGAGGAAGGGTGGTATGTGTGTTTGTGTGTTCATGTGTGTATGGGTGTCTGCATGTGTTGTGTTTTGTCTGCAGGTGGTTGTGTGTGTCCATGTGGCAGAAGTTAGGAGGAATTGAAAGAGCTCTTACACTCTGCCTTTATGGCCCCACAGTTAATGGGGACAAAGGGTCGGCGCGCAGCACGGCGCAGCCTGATGATGTCACGGCACATGTGCCGGGCCAGCTTGGTGAGGCGAGTGGCCTGCAGCAGGAAAGCCTGCTTGGTCTTCATGGAGGATTTGGGGCTGCCGCTGTTTCGCATCGGCACCATGTGGTTGGACTGGCGAGGAGCGTGACTCCGTGAGCGAGGCTCCTGTGGAGGGGAGGACGGAGAGAGAAGACGCCACTGAATACAGATGAACCGATAACAGCTGATCAAAAACATTTCTGGTGTTTTGAAACTGTTTTTAAAAACTCTGAAAACACATTTTCACTATCAGTTTCTTAATGCAAGTGCTGCAGTCCTACAAAAACACAGTGTTTCTGCCAAAGTTAAAAGAGTTTTGGTTTGTTTACGTGAAAGATTTTTCTATTTATGTTTTTATCTTTGCTCTTCTTGATGGTTTAAAGCGGGCAGGGCTCCGTTAGAAAATAATTTATGTCACATGCTTATCTGCACCTGTGAGGATTTAGTGTCATTAATGTCAAAGCATAATAACAGTGGCTGTTTTCTGTCTTTCTATAACTGCCTTCTACATATTACTAATGAAAGCACTATGCAGCATGTGCTACATACTGCACATATGTTGGTTAGGGTTCCAGTGACGTGATAATTTTGCAAGTCAAGAAAGTTGCATAATTGACCAAAAAGTTGCATAAGTGACATGACACTCGCTTAACGCTCACTGAAAATCGTATAGCCCCTGTACTGCACTGGTAGCATTAAAAAGGGTGAATTACAGTTTGGCAGCTGTGTGGCTTTTTTGAGAGGGTTACATTGAAATGCAGGTAAAAATACATGGCATTCCACATCCAGCTGTAGACATATAAAAACAGTCTCTCACTCCAGAAAAAAAAGTCCACAGAATAGAAGTGAAAGACTATTAGAAATTGTTCAAGATTGGTACATCACTTTGTTTCAGGTACGTGCAGCACTTCAACTCTTATCTTTTTTTGTATCAAAGTTTCTAGGAGAGAAATGAAGAGCTCAGTGTGTAGGTATCATTAAATCGTCAGTTCACTCATCCACTGATTCACTTTGGCAGGGAAAAACCAGGTAGATTCAAAAATCAATTTTTATTATTTTTGGCTTTCACTGGTTGTTAAATAGTGTCATCAAATAAGCAATTTTTTTGTAGTGAATCAGGTGAAATGGGCTATTAGAATAATTAAAATAAACCCTTTATTTCTGTGGTCTTTGGCTGACACTCCTTACAACACATATATATCAGTTCTGATGTGCTAAATGTTTTGACAAATTGTTCTCATTGGCTTTCTACTCGCAGATCTTTTATTGCACTTTCAGTAATGAGATTTTACTGCCAAATGGACAATCTAAACGCGTTCGGTGCTTCGCTGGGGTTAATTTTCAGACGCTGCCTGTATGATGGGGTGTGTGTGTTGGTGTGTGTGTGTGTGTGTGTGTGCGCAGGTTGAAGGTGTAGACCAAGTTGAGGGCTCCGTGGTCGATGACGGTCAGCTATGGCATCATCAATCGACCAAACATAACAGTGTGTGAGCATAACATGTTTAGAGCTCACTGAATAATTAATGTTGACGGCTCAAAATAGCTCTTATGTACAGAATGTTAACTTCTACAGAGCTACAAATGTATGGACCCATCTTTTTTAAAGAATTTGTTTAAATACTTTATTTTTCTGTACCCTTCAAGAACATTAGGTAACTTTCAACTTGTTTTGAGGAGCTGCAGACACCTGATTCATCCTTCTTCTCCACTTTGCTTTCTTGTGCTTTTTTATTTAACATGTGTGCCATGTGACTGAGCTTACATTGCTTGCTGGACTGGGTGAGGTCCTCTCCTCTGGGCCCTCGGCTCTGCTTGGCATTTTCAGGCCTCCGTACTTCTTCCAATACATCCAGCAGGAAACGCACAGGCGGCACTGCATGTTTGGAGGCCCCCACGAGTACCACTGGGCCGACTGCATGGCTGTTGATGCATGAAATGCATTATTGAAGGTTAGAAGCATCGCTGGAGAAAACTGGTCCAAAGACACTCATCATATTGATCTTTCTTCCAGTGACTGAAGTGTCTCCCCGAAGAATTTAATCAATGCCCATACATCAGACCAAGTCAAACTGCTTGCTTGCTATTGACAGATGAGTTCAGTACCTTTCAGTGACTTTAACATCTGTAGCAACTCAACTCTGTAGCAATAAACTTAGGATTTTTTCAATTTTGCCCATCCGTATTGGTTCTTTAAGAATACTGATTTACAGTTTAAGCATCTTATTTTTGCAAAATATACAGAGCCACAATATGTTGTCAGCAAAAATTGGCTATTCGGAGTCTTAAACAGTAGTAAGCATCAATTTCGAGATAATTTTGAATCTCATTTATTCTGCTCAGAGATTTAATGGTTGCAGCTTACATCATCAGAGGGGTAAGATGTTCTGTCCCTGCTTCACCATTGAAAGTTTCTGCAAGTTGACACTGCAAGGATTTTTATTGTGGAGCAGCTTTATCTTCTGTAAGCTGTTTTGAGTGATGCTAAGGAGCCCTGGCACCTCTGACGGTGAACCAGTTTTGCATTTAAGAAAACAAACATCAATTTGTGCAGAAATAATTACTCCATTAATCAATTTGTCAGATGACAGAAAATGAAACAACAAAAATTGGATAAAAGAATAGTTATTAGAATAATTTTTCACAGAGAAAATGCCAACAAGCCTCTCAAGTGTGAGGATTTGCACTTTTCTCTGTTATAATGTGATTAAATATTTGGGATTTTTGGACTGTTGAGCAGACAAAACATACAATTTGAAGGCATCACCATCTGAAATTTTCATGGGCTTTTTTTCACTGTTTTTTCAACAATTAAAAATGAATGAAAAATTTTAACAGAACTGTTCCAGTGTTACCCCCTCTTACACAGCAAGTCCAGACTGTGCTTTCAGGAACTAAGCAAAGGAGAGATATTGATCACTGGATACTAAGAGCTGTCAAGGTAAATGAACAAGTAGGCACTGATGGTGAAAATTAAATGAAAGCATCTCCTCCACAGTCAGAAGAGCTCAATAGTTTCCCTTTCACTTCTAATTGACCCACGTTCACTGCCCCTGTGATTCAATTTCACACCTGCAATGCTTCAACACACACACACAAACACACACACACAACTCACTGTAGCAGCTCTCGCAGGCTCTGCCCCCGCCTGCTGCATGGTAGGCCCCAGGGCCCGCTCCGTTCACTGTGGCCATCTTGCCATTGGTCATTGAGATCTGGTTGGGGTTGGGCTTGTTACTGTCAGAAAGAAGACAAGTGAGGGAATTAACTTCTGAGAGGGAGATTTAAGACCGACTGCAGCTCCCCACTGCAGTGCTTAAAATGAAAACATATTAATTATGCATATAACAATGATCATCTTGCAGTCACCAGTGCAGGAATGATACCAACATCTATTAACGTGGAACGAAGTGACTTACTATGTGGGGATGTAAACCTGCTTTAGTTTGCTCTCTGCCTCTGCTGCCTTCAGTCTCTTCTGCTCAGGGACAAACACAGTGGATTGATTTATTAATATCAAAGAAAGAGCATTCATATTTCATTGAAAAACATCTCAGTCAGTTTGACCTTTAGAATTTCAAGAACCTGAAAATAGAAATACATTTTTATAAATATATTGGCAGAGTGTGTCAATGTTACTGATAATCTTTATAGTAAAATTAACAGAGCTGATTTCCAGTAAACTTATCAGCCCTCTAATTTGCTTATTGACAACTTTAAGCTTTTTCCGTATTGGGTAACTTCATCATATTTTCACATTTCACAAGTTTTTTTTATTTGTCTATCAGTCTGTACAGCAGCTGTATAATGTCTTTTGTAGCTCTGAGGGTGAGGAACTGATGTCAAATAACCAATTTTAAACAGAAAACCTGAAATAAAAACAGGGAGGTTCATAGCGTTTCTAAGACAAGGGCAATACAAAAGCGAGAAAGATTTAATAAAGATGTAAGCATTGTGGGAATTGTATGATCTAAAACTCATATTAAAAAAATAAAATTATAGATCTTTCAGCTTCTTCTACATCAAATTCGACCACTGCTTGTCACAAATCCTCAAATACGATACAACACACATACTTTGTTTCAGCACAACTGCAGTAAGAATTTAAAGAAAACAGATTTCTTGTTGTTTTTGGATGATACTGAATTATTCTCACCTGTTGCACATATCTGTCTGTGGTCTTCCACATGTAGTAGTACTCTATGATACTAGTCAGAGACTTCCATGGCAGCTTCACCAGAGGAAAGAATGTGTGGAGGAAAAAAGGGGAGAGAGACACACACAGAGAGCAAATTAATGATATTAATATCTCATGTTCTTGCCATCTGGGTGCTAAGCCTTCATGAATATTCATGAGTGAGAGGCATCGTGACCAAAGAAGCTGAAAGCGACTGGCTTTGCTTGATTCTGAGCCCCAGACGAAAACACACTCCCTCACAGACACACACACACATTGATTCACACATTTAATAAGTATTCATGAGCACCTGGTGAAACCGCATACACCCCAATGCCTGCCTTTATTGTACCAGAGAGGTAGATGAGATGGTAAGAAGGGAAAGTTCAGCAGAATCGATAGTCAGTCCCTGCAGGCTTGAAAGATGGCTGTAAAAATTGGTAATTTGGTCCTTCACAGAACAGTGTGTGTAGTCAGATTGAATTCATGCAGATTACAATGGATTCCCAATGTGATGAGTTTTCACTAAGGAGGATGAAGCCTCAAAACAGAACAAAGGATGACTGGACAGGAAGACTGGCTGCTCTCAAAGGAAGATTTCCCTAGTCGACAAGTCATGGCATGTTTTCATTTTATTTCAAGTCCATCTCCAAAACATGTTGTTCTGATATGATTAAGATTTTGTTTGAAATTGTTTCTCTGCATATAAAGCAAAACATAGTCTGAGGTATGTCTGCTTATTCAGAGTATAATAAGAGGGGGATTACAGAGTAAAACACAAATAGCTTCAGAATCAGAATATGTGACATATTAAAGTGAGTTTGCTTCGAGCTCACATTAATTTGTGACATTTCAGGGGATGTAATCATAAGAAAAGCAAACTTTAGAGCAGAGGGGATGTTATATCATTACAATATATATTTTTGCTGGCAAAATGGTTTGAACTCCTGGGCTGAGAAAGAATGTAATTATTAATTTAGTTGACATTTCTTTATTACAAAGACAAAGAAAACCGTGATATGAGCCACTATAATAACATTTTTTTCAAGCAAAAGCACAGACTAAGTTTTAATTGCAGATTTAAGTTTTGCTACCTTTCTTTCTAAACATAAACCCTCGACAATATTTTAACACTTCATGCAACAATTCAAACTGACCATAGAGATGCAGTTCTGCTTTCAGAGTGAAACAACCGACTCTGAACAGCCACATTTCAAGTCTGCGATGGGGGATTATTTCATGACAAAACAATGAACAGTGGGTCATGTCATGGCTTTGTAGCTCAAAAAAGAAGTGGATTTTAGTCTTTATTTAATCTTTAAGCATGGTACTGTATTTTTAACTGATAACAAGCTGGATTTGGAGAAATGCAGCTTACATTTTCCTCTTCTTGTCTCATTACTCATGAGATTTGACAAACATTTATAAAACTAAAATAAAAACTACCAAAAACAAACCTGAACACCAAGTACAAAATATCTAAAGTGACTGAATCAAACAATACAAAGATATATAGATTTTTTTTTTGCTATAAACATCATGTTAATTCAAATCACATAAGGCAGTTTGAAGTTGGAGATGACTGACCTCCTACTAGTCCTTCTTAGATTTACTCAACAGAGCCAAAGTTTTTGAGCAAATACACTTACAAAGTCTTGTCGGATGTCGTTGAAGTCTTTGCCGTATTTCTCTAGCGCCTCTTCGAACATGGCAGCCTCCGAGGCGCTCCACTCTTCCATTTCATCCCTGCAGAGCACCGGGCCCCCTGCTGGGACCAGTACACTCAGTGCACTGGACAGGTCGTAATTATGACGATGCAGTGTGTCCATCGCATGAAACTGCAACCCACAGACACAGAAAAAGGAGGTTATAATCTGTTATTAAAGTCAGGATCGGGTAATGCATGGTGTGTGTGTGAGAGTGTGCATGTGTGTGTATGTGTGCATATGTGTGTGTGTGTGTTTAAATCACCAGTGTGATATCTCGAGAGGCTGCAGCTGCGCTCATGTGTAAGCTCGGCTGTCTGACTGAACTGCTGCAGTCCAACGCTCGAGCAAAGGTCCCAACCGCCCTGAAAAAATACACACAAACACACACATAAACAACAAAACAGAACAGAACATAAATAAATAAAACACCTTTGCATGATTCATGTACAAACTTCATTACAGCATAATTATACATCAACATTTCTATCAGTTGTTTTTTTCAAAGAGACAGAAAACAAACACTTTGGGGGGGAAAAAATGAGACAATCACGAATCAAAAAATAATCTGTATTTTGCAATATTTACAGTGATTAATAAACAAACCTTGCAATCATTAATTTTGATACAATTTCCATCAATTTTTAATTTGAAAATAAATAGTAATAAATTCACACACATTTTTATGAACAAGCCTTTGGAGCAATCCCTTGGGCAGCAACAATGTGCATTTATATGCACTACATGCACCAACTATTGTAATTATATTTTCATCAACAATGGGGGGAAATAATGGTGGTTGGTCAAAGCCGTGAGAATTTAAAAACTTTCAATACATCATTCAGTCTTTTCTGTTGGTGAGTTGCAGCTGCAGACTGGACTAATTGTGTTCCCACATTAAAGTGTTTGTTTGTTAGTGCAGAGGTCAGAGGTTGAGAGGTGAAAGGTCATACCGTGCAACCACCAAGAATTGGTCTATCTGTTTGTTGGTGAGTGGACACTCTGGATCCCACAGCTTCTCTTCCAACTTGGACTGGTCCCTGTCATCTGCCTCACCTGCAGGACGCACAAAGACAACAGCTCACACACAGGAAGGGAGCCTGAAAACAGCCTGAAGGTAAAAGACACTGAACAACAATTTGGTGTTTTCCTAGACACTGGTTTTGTGATCATCAAGCTATGAGCTTTCTGAATCAACTTTACTTCCAGAGCTAGCCAGAGCTAGTAGTCCAACCCTTAATACAATTTTCTATGATATTAAAAAAAAGAAAGGTATTGATCAGAGTAGAATAAGTCTGTCCAGACAGCTTCAAAAAAGTGATTTCAATTAGTAAGTTGCAAAAATCTAAATCCTAAAATACCCTAAAGAGCACGCTGAGCGTTAATACTTACAATACTTACAACTTTTCTGTAATATTTGTAATTTCTGCCACCAGAGGGCTCTCAAGCAAAATGAAAACAAAAGATGTAGTTAAATCATGTTGAGAACGAAATTTTTATTTAATTGTTAAATAGTCACCAATGCAGATGAAAATCAAGCTGACTGACCCACAAACAAAGTAATGTTTAAAGTTTTACTCACGTAAAATTTAGTCATGTTTGCTAACTTTCTTTATGACTCTTTGGTTGGCAACTGGATATAAAATTATACATTTCTGAGTTTGAAATATATTGAAAACATTTCAGATAACCGAAGTTAAGATCTCAACAAAATATATAAATATTAAGGATATGGTCATTTTTTGACCATTTTTGAAGCTCAGCTTCTCTAAGATCATTTTACTTTACTTCAACAAGGAAATAAAGATGCTATTAACGCCTTGACTAGAAAAATGCTGGCATATTCTCACCTCCTCAAAGAGGAACTACGTTTCTCCACTGAGACCAATTATACACACACAGCAAAGATGTGGAAAGTTAGGTGAGAGATTTAAAAAAAGGGATTTTATAACATATGTTAGCAAGTAAAGCTTTAAGTCTTATTAGGTAAATCACATGTTGAGTGAATCTTGAGCAGTTCTGACTGACCCTCTTGTAGCATTTCAGGTACGTCGGCCTGAAAGCGCGGTCCCACTCTAATCTCTCCTTTATCGGCCAGAAGGGTCTTCTGCGTTGGGTCGTACACCAGCGAGTAGAAGAACGTATCCTGTAGACAACAACACTCCAGTTAAACTCCATTTTTAGAGACACTGGCTCTCATATCAAACAAAAATGACATGTCTTTTTATACATCTAAACCTTGAACTAGAATTTCTGGGAAAGTCCCAGTGCCTTATTATAGAAGAATAGTAAGATTTCCAAGACAATGTCTGGTGAACCTGTAATTATCAGCTGCTGAGGTAACAGAACAACATGTTAGTCATGTCAGCAAACGTGCAGTAACATGCTAAAACAAAAACTAGGTTGTTTTTTTTTTTGTTTTTTTTAGTGGGGTATAAAAAAAATACAGCTGCAACTAATAAATTGCAATTTTCTAAAGTTGGAATGAACAGTTAATTAATTAATTAGTGAGCTGACAGAAGAAAAGCTATTTTGATAATTACCTGTTTAGGACACTTTCTAAAGGAAAATAATTTCTTATGTGATGGTAATTTTTGTACTGAGTGGTTGGCTGCACAGAGTAAGCAATCTGACAGGATTATCTTGGGTGTTTCAAAAGTGGACTTTACATTTTCCACTCTTTTCCTGTACAAAAATTAAAAGACTACTCTGAGTAATTAATGATGAATGAAGTCATCAGTTGCCCTGGACCTTATTCTAAGTTTATGAAACCTGACACCTAAAAAGCATGTCAAACATGACTAGACCTGCTATGACAAAGTTTGCAGCAAGTTCAAACCAGTAAGGGATGACAAATCAGGTTGACTCACCTCTTTGTCAAGGTATGAAAGAACAGCTTCAGTCTCGTTCAATAATGCGACACTGCACTTCCCCCTAATAGGAAGAGAGGGAGCGAACAGGCACCATGTGAAACACAGGACACAGGAAGTGAGCAGTGCTCGATTTGCCCATGGCTGGATGAGTGACCGTTCATGAGCACTGCCTGCATATGATGAGCCGTGAGCGAACGGTACCTGATGTGTGTTGCAGGTAGACTCTCATACTGCCGGGAGAGGAAGAGCTCTCTGTGGCGAAGCTGGTGTTTCTGTTTTTCTGTTAGCTCTGTCTCTGTCGGGTTCTCCTTCTCCTCTTCCAACTCCTCTGCAATAGGCACACGCAGCAGAAAATCACATTAGAAAACACACTGGTGATGGTAAAAACGATGTCCACGTGCCCCAGAGGCACATTGAAGAAAAATGACACAAGAAACACGACGGTGCCTTCATGGTGACAGATAAATCACAGACCAACAGATAATCAAAGTTACAAATAGTTTCAGCCTTATTCATCCATTTATCTCTAAGATTTCATGCCAGACCACTTGACAAGATATTTTTCTACTGCACTGTCTTCAGATAACTAAAAGCTGGTAAAATCTCAAGGGATCCGCAATCCCAAACTATTGCCGACATCCATTAAAGCTACCCAAGCTATTACGCTTAGGACTATTACTAGAAATGTAATTTTAAGAACTCAGTGCTCAGCAATAAATACTGGATTAGCTTCCTGCAGCTGAGTCAGCACATAATGGCCAAGAAGTAGATAAACATTTTAAATCAAAGTTACACAGTGCACCTATACAAATATAGATCATCCGCCATTAGAAACAAGTGCAGCTTAACACCTCTGTTTCAAAATTCTGCTAAGCCCCAGAGCCCCCATTTCCTATCAATTTGAACCCACAAGTGTGCTTTACTGTGATTGGCCAGCTGTGAAGAAGTGAGAAAGTAGCCAGAGGGGTTGAACACCTTGCTTGAGGGCTATTTACCAGCTTGACAACTATTTTTCCCGTGAAGACCCTTGTGCAACACTTAGGCTACACCCACACTGCAACATTTTACTTTCAAAATGTTGTTCTGTTCCCCGTCCAGACAAGTATTTTGGCAAAATTTGAGAAACAATCTTAAATGAGACAAACACACTCGAAAATGAATATGACAGGGCCATTAACTTACACTGAGCTTGTACATTTCAGTGTAAACATGAAGCAATGGTTTGATCACTCAGTTGCTGAAAAGACTATCGAGAAATAACAGCAATAACAAGTTTTCTCAGCTCGGATCAACAGTGAGGCAGAACTTTTACAGGACTTAATAAATGAGGTGGTCATGGTGTTAAAAAACATTGACTTGGAGTCACATGGGAAGGGACTGATCAGACCCGAGCAAACATGGTTGTCTGGGTCATTGTTTCCAAAACTAAACAGCATCCCCTCCCTTTCTGTGACTGCTGCCTTCCAGTGTTCCTTTTCAGAATGACCATTAATGTCTGACACATCATATAAACTATTTCTTTTCCAGCATAACCTGACCCTCAGCTGCACCGTGCTGCAATCATGTGATTTAAACTGCAGCTTCACAACACGAGTGACTCTGTCAGAGTTTAACCCTTTAAGGGCCGGCATGTGCACGAAACAAATAAGTCTGCATGAACAAGTTTGAATGCAAAAGTTCACAGCCAATCTGCAGATTCACACTCAAAGGTGGGGAAAAAAAACCATACGTTGGAGAGAAAGGCGAGACGAGATGAATCATACCAACATGAACAACAACAAATACTTTTAGACAGTCTTCAGTTCCTTAGAGCAATCATGGTGTTCCAGTAATTTTTACAAATGAAAAAGCGTCAAAAAGTGAAAAGAGATGTTGAGCGAGAAACTAAAAACCTGTTTTCTTTTTTAAAATCTGACTTACTCTTGTTATATTTTACAATGTTTTACTGTCTTTTTTAGCACATATTTACTGCTGATTTATTCTAAAAGGGACTATTGTTTTGTTGTTTATATTCATATTTACATAGCTTGTACAACACTTTGGTCAATTGAGGTTGTTTTTAAACGTGGTATAGAAATAAACTTTGACTTGACCTGACTTGATTCACATGCATCAATGGACACGACCTTCCTAGAAAAGGGGATGTGGGTTTCAGACATTGTATAAGTACAACAAGCACTTCAGTTGACAGTCCACTCAACTGAGATGTGTCTCTGATAAGTTCGCTTTCTTCAAAAGCCTTTCTTTATGTTCAGTTTTCAGTGGAACATAGGTTCTCCATTTTGAAGCTCCACTACCACATAATGTTGCTATTCTTACTTTTATCAAACAGATAGCAGCCTCTCTGTTTTCTGATCTGCTCTGCTTTGATATATCAGAGCTGTAATTGCTGTGTAAAGACAGCTAATGGAAACTGAGGTGGGGGTTTGGCTGTGGCTGTTTCACACTGAAAGCTTTTTTTTAAACCAGCAAACCACTGGAAAGCAACTACAGGAAGTCTACCTCTTTTTTGTCATGAGGTTAGCAACTGCATGCTGCTATATCTATCTTCACAGCAAAATGTGGACATTTTTTGTGGGATTTTGAGTAATATGTATGCATTTTTTATATTGCATGGTGTGGACTGTACAAGAACAAGCTGTCACATGCTCTGTTGAGTTGAAATTAAATCTAAATTTTTGATGCTTTAAGTGCCACAAACACAACTTTATTCACTTCTACTGTGCTGGGGGGGCAGCAGCAATCTCAGTGGCAGATACTCAAACATATTAGAAAATAAAACTAAACCTGCACAGCTTGATAACAATGAGGATTGTTTTGAAAATGTGTATTTTTGTGATTTGGTACAGATCTGTTTACTCTCCTGTAGAGCTTATGTTTTGCCCTCGGCTGTTGTTGGAGTTTAGGCTGCAATGATTAATGATCATGATAGAGAGTACGGATGCATGTTTTGCTAACAGGGCTCAAAATTACTCTATTATGGATTACCTTCTAAAATTTTTACACTGATTTAAAAGTTAATCTTGTAAAGCTCAACTTGTTAAACAGTAGTCTGATAATAAGTAGAGGCATTTCAACCTTGACACATGCAAACTATGCACATTCTGTTTTATTTCTGTAAAAAATCTGTCCTTCTGTTTCTCCTTTAAACTAATCTGAGCCATAAATTGTGTGATACTTTTTTTTACAGTGTGGTAGGCAGTGTCAGATTTTATGTTGCTTCAATCTCTTCTGCTGACCAGCTGGGAGACGACCGACTCCAAATAGCTTGTGCAACTGGCACTGCACTGTGATGAATGCATATGTCTCTGCATACCGTATGGTTTATGTTTTTGTGATTAAGGTTGCTTTATGTTTACAGAGTCGTGACAAATGAGCAAAGCTGGTTTTCCACAAATGCCCTGACCAACGAGAGAGCAGTATTCAGCTACACAACTCAGTTATGTCTTTCCTGTCAGCGCTGAGTCTCCGTTTGTTGATTACCAGAAAATGATCAATAATTTGCTTTATTCTGACCAAAGGAGAGGGTGAAACATCATTGGAAACAGGTAGAAGACTTCCCACACAGAACAGGTGTTGCTGTGATAACAACACCTTCATTTTCTTCCTTCCTTCTTGTCATACAGCCTCACTCACATTCTCTCCCTCCTCTCTCCCACCCAGTAACAAGCAATTGAGAAATAAATGTGATATATAAATATAAATAGCATGGAAGTGCCTATTTATGTCACTAAATGGTTGCACTCTGGAGCCGTGGTTGACATAAAGAAAAAATCAAAACATCCTATTGACAATAAATGTTACAATGTGCAAAGGATGTGATAAGTGGAAACAGAGTTTAATGTGACTGACTGACATTTAGCAGAAAGCCCATCATGACAATTTTCTCCACGGAGAACGGCTGAAATTACAACTGTACCTGACAACGGCACAGTTTCACACTGGAGCTGTAGTGTCCACTTGTTACATTCAGGGATCATTTTCTCTCTATTTATCTGCAGATTATTTCAGCAACTTATAATTTAGTTGTTTAATCCATAGAATATCAGAAAAATGGGGGCGGACATTATAATTTCCTAGAGCCCAAATTATAAGTAAGAGTTGGTTGTCCAAACTGTTCAATGAATCATCTCAGCTCCACAACTGAATTTAGGTATATTAATATACAGTTTCTATAAATAGCGTACTATCTCTAACAACAGTGAATTGCTTAAAAGGGAGTAAAACTTTCATTCAGCTAAACAAACAGTTTTAAGGGTTCATTTGTAACTGGAGTTACTACTCACTTGCGTGTTTGTCTGCAAGCTGGATGAGGCTGTGGGAGATGTCTCTCCTTCTGTAGAAACAAACCACCTTGGCCTCCACATTCCCACTGGCCGTCTGAAACAGAGAGAGTACAGGGATCCAGGTTGACTGAAATAGGTGGCAACACCTCCCTGCACAAACCTCTAATTTCCCAAGAGACCTGGCTCCTTTGTGTGCTCGTCAAGCTATGCTGCTATGACGGGCTGACCAGGGCAGCAACAGCGTTTCTGATCAAATGATTGATTGATTGCCTTGCTGTATAATTAGGCCGACAGGCTTAAAGACTGAGCTACTATTAAATGCTGTGACTGATGGAGAGTGAATAGATGTCTGGGTGAGAAGTAAGAGAAAACTGATTCCAGTTTCTGCAGCTTTTCAAAGAAGGTTATAGGTTAGATAGATGTTTTAAAGTCCTGAAGTTACCTGAAGGTTATGGACAAAATGGCAGGAAAACCCATGATATAAAGTAATAGCATGCAACACGCCCATAGACTATGACCACAGAAACAGTCCATAAAGTTCAATCAAACATTCTCTCTCAGCCTAAATATACAGGCAGTATCTGTTAAGGTGGATGGTTTTACATTGCATCATTCAGCTGGGTGTTCCTGCAGTTCTGGCCACCCCTTTAATTACTTATGATAATCCGTCTCTTGTGTTTATTTCGTAACATAGGGCCTCAAGTTTGTTTTCCAGGCCAATACTGACCTACTGTGACATTTTTCCAACCACAACACTCAGTATAGACTTAAATTTATCTGAGTATTTCAGTACAAAGTCATCACAGGAAAGCTTTTCTGACACATCTTGGTGCTTGGGTGGTATATAAATAAAAGCCTTAACTAACCTAACCTAAGACACACTCTTAGGATATATGTTAAAACAGGCATATCTTCAAATATCAGGAAAAAAAGAGACTATGTTGCTTTTCAAGGTTTGTATAAACTGATCTATCAGTCTAAAGATCTCTGAGCTCCTGCAATACTAATTACAATAATCTACCCCACCCACACATATACTCTGACAGGTGTGTCCTGTGATATCAATGAAAGTAAGACGACCATGAAACACCTGTCATTGGCCATCATATTACAAACACTCTTCGGTCACTAAGAGTACACATGTGACATAACAAAGCGGGGGCGAAGACAGGAGAGGAATCCAAGCTATTCACCCTCAAGCATAAAAATGAATAAACACACGCAAAAAGAGACACACAAACACTTCATTACCTTGTTAAGTTCTTCTATCCGGCGGATCAGGTAAGGGTTACTGGAGGAGTTCTCAAAAAATACATAATCTGCAACAGAAAACCAAAATGATCACTTAATTGCTGTATTTGAAATTGAAACTGAGTGACTATTTTTTAGGTACACCTGTAAATCCAATGCAGTCCAATAGAGACAGTCTTAAATTTCACCTTTACAAAAATAATAATGTTCAGTTTTGACTTTGATTGATGCTGTCAGAGAGGTACTAGAGGAACTAGTTTGACTGTATGTTTATTTATCTAGGGTTTGAAGTGACAGTGTCAACAAAAACTTTGCATTCTAATCTTGCTAAATGTAGGATTTTTTGCCACATCTGTCATTTTTAAAATTGTATTAAATTGTATAAGTTTACCTAATAAAGTGGCCAGGGAGGATAAGTACATCTACATATGAAAATTGCAACCACCATCCCATTTCAAACTCTGAAATCTAAGGTAAGAAATGGCATACTGGATTGTGTAACATATATACTTTTCCCTCATTGAATAAGATAAAACAACTGCTGAGCTAATTGTTCACTGCTTCTACAGCAGAGCCACTAACAGTAGTAGCGCATCCGGCTGAGAAGATGAAGAGAAAATCATGGTTTTAGCAACTGGCACATCTAGAGGATAAGGCTACAAAATAAACATGAACAACATTAATAAACTGGATATATGCATTGAGTAAACACCACAAGGAATATGAAACAGGCTGAGGCAAAGGCATTTATATTAGCACTGAAAGATTTTCATAGCCTGTGAAACAGTCACCATACTATTTTGATATTGTAAAATATATAAATTGAGGACAGGGTTATATTTACATCATAATTTTCAGTTCAGCATAAACTCAACTTCACCTGGCCTAACAAGACAGAAATCAAGTCTGATTCAACTCTGCCTATGCAGAATACACAGCAGGGTACCAAAAACTACTAATGTATACAAAAGCTGCCAGAGATATAATAATTACTCTGTTCCGGAGACATAAACAATTCAGTGAAGAGACAAATATATCAGAGTTGTCCAGAGGTGACTTATAGTTGGATTCAGTCCAACTGTGTACATTACTGTTGTCTCACTCTGGATTTAAAATATGTATATCCCTTATAGCTGTACTGCTGTAAAAGAATAAATTCCATTCTTAACATGTCTATTTTTCTCTACAAGTGTGTCACACTTGTATAAACTAGGACTGTGTGTAAAGAGGGCAACATTTAAAAATAACTAATTTCATAACAGCTTCACTATCATTTTACAAAGAACTTAAATGCACCAACAAGTTTTGAGTTAAAGGGGTTGGAGTTTACTAAGGGACACTTGAAGGCAGCAGGAAGACTGCTGCTACAGTGACCATATGGGCAAGAAGCTAATACACAGCTCCTGTAACGAAACCGATGGTGATAAACTGTTGCCAAAATACCACCTGAGCAAAGATGCTTATTGTTTATGTTTGTGAAATGTTAAGCATCTTTGCCATAAAAGCTTATTCGCATCACTAAAGCAGACTTCAAGCCCGAGTACGTGTGAACAGAGGTGTAAGGGTCCAACCTGACGCAACGACGCCATGAATGGAGACTATAATTTGATGGTGAATTCCAGCAGACTGCTAACAAGCTAGCTATTAGCCAGTGAAGCCAATTTTGGTAATTAATTGCGCTTGTGGGGAAAGTAGGTGGACTGTGTGGCAATACCCGATGTCTAATGTTACCAAGACTTTTGGATGCATTGCTCAAATGCAATAAACGAGCGCCACAGCAGTAATTATTGTAATCAGTGAAGCCATTGCTGGTGCTAACGTTAGCTAAATAAGGACTCGTACTAATGGCTGCATGCCAGAAGAGGCAAATACAAAGGCAGCCTCAGACTGCCCGTGGTAACATTTCAGCAACCTTTTAAACACATGTCTAGTCGAGAGGTCCCTCGGTGTATCAGTGCCTTGTATCCTGGGTTTAATTACCCGAAAACCAAAGCCCAACAAAGATGCCGATAATTGAAAAATGTTTACATTGTAAGCTAGCTATTTAGCAAGCTGGCGGCTAGCTGCTGTGGCCACGACAGACGCGAGGCCTGACCCATTTTGAATCCCAAATATTTAGAAATTTTCATCTTCCTGCTCCAACTTAATGCATCTCTATGAGTCTGGCACAGCCGCATCTTACTATAGGATGCAAACCAACTACAATAACGCTGCATAATCCGCAGAGGATGCAAAACTGAAAAGGTTTCTGTTTGATAAAAAAGCTTCACATTGACATACATACCTCCGACCCGGTACATGTTGGCCGCCATTTCTGCCCTCCCGGAGTGTTAACGTAAACCATAAACTAAGAGGAATAGAATAAATTAATAAAAACAATAAAACTCGGTTTCTTAAAAGGTATAAGGTGCGATAAATAATGATCGTCGAGACTCCGGATGTGTGCCCGATCGGCAGATTTTTTGGCGAATCAACCCCCCCTCCTCCTAGGATTCACTGTTCCCTTTACAATACGGTGAACTCACGGCAGCCAAAAGAAGTCGGATCAACCCGAAAAACCACTGACTGGTGACGTTGAGAGGGGTGCCGCGCACGCGCAAACACGGGCATACACACACATTCACATGCACACACAGACACAGACACTCACATACACTCACACACACACACACACACACACACGCACTGCATACAAACACTCCATACTGTAGAATATTTGATATAAACGAATGTGTGCATTTGTTCACATACAAAATAATTATGATACATATATGCAAAGCAGGAAAATATACAAACATCTTATAATTTTTTACATAAAATTCAACTATATAACCAGGCTTCTTAATGCTTTTATTATAGTGACACTTGCAGAAGTCATTACAAGTTCTTATCAGCTCATCAGCATCATCATCATTATCATCATAATATAACATCATATAAATCATATTAATTAGTCATAGATATAATCTAACACTGGGTAGAAATCATACAC
>JAPZDV010000014.1:6015681-6053804 GCA_029814665.1 Acanthurus lineatus
ATCTATCTATCTATCTATCTATCTATCTATCTATCTATCTATCTATCTATCTATCTATCTGTTTGTCTGTCTGTCTGACTGTATGTCTGACTGTCTGTCTGTCTGAGTGTTTCTGTCCAGATCTTCAGTCTTTGTCTTTACCAGCATGCTCCACCTGGACAGAAGCATATAAATACACAAATAATAATTTATTAAACACACAGGCGCAGTCAATCCAGTTTTGACAGTGGCTGCTGTTTACACTGTATTCCCATGGTTACAGCATTGGCAGAGACGGCTGCTTTTTTGTATGCTGCATTGAGTGCTTGTGTGTGTGTGTGTGTGTGTGTGTGTGTGTGTGTTTGTGTTTGTTCGTCTGGCCGTCAGCCTTTCACTTTGTCTAAGCTTTGCACCCAGATGGTACAAGTTACACAAGATTGATGTGTGACCTAGATGCATTCTGTTAAACCTGTGAAACATAGAAAAAGAGCGAACAAGAAGGTGCAAAATGATGGAGAAGGGGTCCCACAGGGGGCTCAGTGCATAAGCCTGTGATAATGAAATATTGAGACAGGTCAGCAGGGACTACAAGGTGGCAGACGAGCAAGGACAAAACAGATAGTGAGCATGAAACAGAGGATAAAAGATCACAGGACAAAAATGACAGTGATGGCAGAAAGTTGAGCAAACCTGAGCACAAAGAATGAATAGATTGTGTGTGCATTGCCTCTCCATTTATTAGTGAATGTGAGGCATTTTGTATCTCTTTGTCTCCACGGCAACCTCATCCTCCAACATGTCAATCATGATTGTGGCTGATTTGTGTGATTTGTTGATTCCTCCTGGCTGGTAAGCAGCATTTTTGTTCCGATGTTATTGGAAAAATTACATCACAGGATGAGTTAATATTCCTAAAAAAAAAGACTTAAAAAAAGAAAAAAAGGGTGGAAAAAATTAACAGTAGAGGATGACACAAAAGACAGTTCTGACATTCATGATTCAGACATGTTTGCCTTGTCTACAGTTTGCCAAGAAGATATGATGTGTTGAAGAGACCCATGATCCAAACAAACAAGTCAACACCTCTCCCACACAACAGTCTTTCTCTGCATCTCCTCTCCTCTTCCTCCTGTTGCCTTCAACCATCCTCTCTTTACAGACACGCACACACACACACACACACACACACACACACACACATACACACACAAATCAACCCCTTACTCTTCTGTTGCATGGGAGATTAATCAGTTGATGAGTTTGTTCATAATCTGTCTATCCTTAAATTTAAAGTCTAGATTTGTCGTTTACTCATCAACCTTGCAGCCTTGTATGAGTTCATATTGTATCATAGAAAGAACATACCTCAATAGCCTTGTTGCTTTGTTTTCAATGTGCTTTTTAAGTAGTATAACAGTCCCTTAAATTAAGGTTAATCAATATTGTATCAGCTTCCCTTAAAAATCTAATTTTCAACCCATGTTGCACAGCTTATAGCCTTGTGAATTTTGGCCAGGCCTGATTGAGAGCATCAGTCATTTTTTTTTCATCTGTAGACCATTGACTTTTAATTAATGTGATCAATGTATGAGCTTTTTATATTAAAAATACTCTAAGAAAAATATCTCTGAGTGTGTAATTGCTTTTTACAAATCAAACTGTGTCATAAAAATGGTAAAAGTTGTCTTCAGTTTTTACAGTGTGGGATTACTGTTCTTGGGTTTTACTTTTCCCATCTTAATTATTTACACACATTATGACCTAGAGAAATGATAAATCAAAAAGCCATGTTTTGCAGATGAAGCTTGATAAGTCTTGATGTGATGACTTACTATCTGAACCCTTTGAGTGTCTTGCAGGCAGTGGAACACAATGTTCGGTGTGCTGAACACCTGAGCCTTCTGGCTAGGGCATTCATTGCACTCTTTAGTTTCACACCGGGGTACACATCAGCCATGGCCTAGTTCACAAAGTACTGTTATTAAGGGAAATTGACCCTGAGTCACAAACTGCTGCTGAACTGTTCCAGAGTTAAAATCTTTCAGCCTGAGCATGTTGCACATCTGCCAGTGAGCTGTGAAGGTTTGTGCTTTAAGTCCCAGTCATCTCATTCAGTCTTATTGCACTCACCGTGAATAAAAATACACACAAGGGTGGCAAGTTAAAGAAAACTAAGATAAAGTGGCTGTTTTCCTGGAAAGTTTCAGAACTCTTTGCCACTGGTTCTTTACGTCACTGCAATTCAACTGGACTGATCACTTTTTAAAGGATAAGCCCTTGTTTGGTGTTTTAAATGATATTTGTGGTGTCTTTCTAAAGTGTCTTATTCTTATTCAGTTGGATCAAATCATTCAGTGACCCATCACCCATGAACCAAGTTTGCAACCAAAATGATTAGTTAGTATGCAGCCATGCTTTATTAAGGGGTCAGAATATCAACAAAGTCATTAGAATTCAGCCTGTGGGGACCATGAATACCAGTGCCAATTGCATACTTAGAAATCCATCCAAGAGCTGTTATTTCACTAAAAACCCAAAATGTCAGAATCTTAGTGACAACAGAGGAAAGGTCAGGGATTACAGAGTCAGTGTGATTTGTTCTCAGTGGGAACCATTAATATTTCTATCTAATTTCATACAAACCTCCAGCAGATGTTGAACCATTTCAGGCTGGGCTAAAGTAGTACACTAAAAAATTCATCACTTACCAGTTTTTTTCTAATTTTCATATTTTTTTCCCACTTTGAAGTTGTTCATTAAATTTAAGATGACACTCTAGACTTTTAAAATATTTATTTTTTAAAATCTCTCTATTAAACTCACTGAAGCTTATTAAACTTGGAATGACTACGAATAAATCAAGCCTGAGTCAGAGAGCTCCTTACAAAGATGTTCACAACATACAAATGTTTTCTCAGCTGTTATGAGAATGAGAATGCATTTATATAATACAATGCACAAAAGAAAGCAATAGTTTGAAATTTTACCATTTTCAATTTTACGCTGACTGACTAATGCATTTGTGTTACCTTCATGCTTGAAAACCACAGATCTAATTTTTCTAGCAAGTTGTAATTTACCAAGGCTGTAAATTCCACTGGTGTGACTTTCCAAAATTAAAATTTCTATTTATTTATTTATTTAATTTTAATTATGGAGCCTCAAACTTTTTATTTGATGGAGCTTTTTGAAGTTTTAGACTGGCTAAAACTATTCAGGTCTAAAAGTTAGTGTTACCTCCATTACATATCTTACAAAGGGCAAAAAAGTTTTCAATCATATTTCAATAATGTGTGACATAAAATTATTCTACAAAGATACAAAAGTTTTGGTGTAGTTTAAGTTTAGTTTACCAAGCATTTCCATACACTCTCTTTGGGGGCACAACTTGAATTTTAAACGGGCAACTTAGAGCCAGCTGACTGCCTACGTCACTTTCCCTCGACGGTCGCAGCAGGAAGACCTTTTACCGGTTGATTTTGTTGTGGGTGACACCTTTCCCCGTCCTTCAGCAGTAAAATGTACTACAAATTCAGCGGGATTACCCAAAAACTGACGGGGTCGGCTCCCACGGCCGCTTACAGCCCTCAGGTGAGACCGGGAGGCGGTGTGTCGGTCAGAGACCGGCTCGGTAACCGCCGGGGATGACCTTCATGTTGTTGTGTTGGATAACGGGCCGTTTTTGTTAAAACTGTAGCTTTCAGTCACTAAAAGACAATTAAAGGTTGCCAGTTCAGCTAAACGTACAGTTTGGGGTCTTAATTCCCAAACGTCGTGTTGTCTTTATTGTATTGTGTCTGTTAAAGTAAAATGTTAATAGGAGTAACGTAGTTTCCTGTCTCTTTGTATGGTAATTGAACGTTACAGCTATCTTCATCTGAACTTTAATTCAGCTATTTCGTTCTCCAAATGTGCCACAGAAAGTCGCCTGCAGTTTTAATAATGTAATGAACATTGAAAACGTTCAGGGAAACCATTGATAAACAGCGATCTCTCCTTTTTTCCTGTTGTCTGCCTGTGAAAATATAATTCGCCCTTTTCTTCGCTGCCTTATCACAGAACCTTATTTGACATTTACAGTGAAAGCTAATTTTCTATGTGTCTATCTGGCCTTCATGTGACCTTACAGCCAATTTTGAAATTCAATAGCCCCTCGTCGCATCTGCCAGATGTGACCTTTATTATTGCCTCATCTTTTCTTTACAGCCTCCTCGTTATTCTGTCAGTGAGCCAGGCTGCCTTCAAGTTCCCCTATGTCTCAGTGTGAAAGTCACTTATGGAGCATAAAAATGCACTTTGTGGGAAGAAATTCATGCCCATAACATAACTGTTGTCACTGGTGAAATTTAACCAGAGTATTTAAATCAACAGTGATTAACTTTAATTCTGCGTTGATTCTGGCGACCCCTGTGGACAAAAGCGGTAGTGTGTTGTTAAAATCTTGATCCGCTCCTTTGTGCATTTGTTTTGACTGTCGCAACATATTTCATGCTATTTTTTTCCTTTTCAAACACAGATGTTTTCAGGATGCATAGTAATTAGGTGATTTAAAGTGGCTATGATAGATTAGTGTTTGTAATATCATGGTTGTGGAACAAAGTGAGTCTTGGTTTTTGTATTAGAACAGTCAGTGTTTGTGCAACTTATATGTAATCTTACAGCTAGCAGATTTTGTTGCTTGGTAGTAGCTATTTTGCTAAGGAAGCTTAGCTCAGGATCAGTTATTCAAATCCAGCAGTTTTCTCCATCAGTTTAACAACTGACCAAGGTTTACCTGATTTTCACTGTCAGCTGTCACTTTTAGCTTTTTTTGCTTTTTGGCAAATGTTTTCCTTGTTGTGCTTGATAAAGAATTTCCTCCTGCGTCCTGGAGAAAATTGGCTATCTTACTACTCACCACAAAACTTTGTCAAGGAAATTATAATCAGTGACTCATCTGGTCTGTCTGGTGTAAATAGTTGATTTTGCACTCAGTCCAACTCATTGACTGGCTTTAAGAATTACCATAAATAAACACCCTTCCTCTCTGTGATGTTTATGCCACTTTTTACGTTCACTCTATTAAGTTTTAGAGGGAAAATACTGTAGAAAATTTGTTTTAGATAATAGTTTAGGATTTTCCATGCCAGACAGTCAAGAAAATGTTACAGATCACATTAAAACTACCCTGTAGTTTATAAATGAGTTAGTTAGTAAGTTAGTTTGATATCCCTTATTTATTAAGGAAGTGTAATTGAGATAAAATTCCATTTTACAAGACAGCCCTGAGAATAAATTCAATATAAACAACATCACAACAATGCAGTTCAGTCACATAAAGCAGCGGTTGCTCTCCAGATGGCTGTGCGATGCAGCTTGTTATGAAGTGCGGGCAGTATATGAGGTGTCGGTCCGGGCATTTATGGTGTTCTCTGTTGGCTGTAATCAAACAGCAGCAGATGGTAGAGATGCTGTGATAAACTTTCATTTAATTTTTTTAAAACTTACAGGTGTTGAAAAAATATTACACTGGATTTTCCATCTGGATTCAGCACTTTACTAAACAAGTAAAAAATAAATATATTTATTATTGGTGTATGCAGTTTATGATGCTGTTTATTTACTTGCTGCTCAGAGCTGTGTTCGACATATACGCAGACACAATTTACAGTTTACATGGAGACATTGAAAGTCCCCTTCTCAGAAAAATACCTATGTTTAGCTGAAGTTTGCATCATTGTTCATGGTAATATTGAGGCACTAGATGCTAGTCCTCCTCCTTTTGAGTTGGTATAATTTATAATGTATTACTCACACTGTGATTAAATCTAGTGGTTCAGTTTGAAATCAATCAAAGATGTTAACAGAAAACACAATGAAAACAAAAACACTTTCTTCTGGATATCAATAATCTCTGACTTTCATATAACTTGCAGTGATGAGTGTGAAAGTTGTCTTGATTAATGAATAGTTATCAGTGTGGTAATCAGTTCCCCTTTAAACACCTGAAATGATCAACCACTTTGAATATTGTTAAAAATCACAGACTTAAGAGAGACCAGATGTAATTCTGTACTTTTGTGTTTTAAACATTAATTTAAAAAAATGTGATTTTATATTTTATTTTCATGTTTTATATTTTTAATTAAAACAAAAAAATGCTTAAAATGCCAAATTGTCAAATCAGATATAGTACAATGTTTTATACATTTGTTTTATACAGAAATGATTTAAAAGAATTTATAAAAGCACAACATAATACACGTATGGGTGTGTGTTTTCATCATGCCAGTAAAACACAACCAGCACTACCGATAAATAAAAGCCCATCGCTCAACCTTTTCTGTGATCCCTGATAAAAGGCAATAGAAAGTCTCATCTTTACCAGTAATTGTTTACACAGCCTCTTTTTACAGCAGCAATTGTGTTATTACAGCAACTGCATCTTCTTCCACTTCTCCCTTTATTAAAGCCGGTCATGTGATCTCAACTCAATCTGTCCTTTCATGGTCTTTCCCAACACACATAATGGAGGCAGGTCGATAGAAATTATGTTGGTCTGTTGAAGGGTTAAAAAAAAATTACGGGAAAACAGACAACAGCAATGTTACCAAGAGTCAAACATTCAGGCAATATAGTTTCTCATTTATCAGCATGGGTTAAGGTAAAGGGTAGGGAGCCCCTCTCCACACACCTGAAAACAACATTTTTGTTTTTTTTATGACTGATTGAAATCGTAATTCCTCAGCATCTTGTACAAGGCAGCACTCTGTAATTACAGTACAGGGGAAGCTACCAAAATTTAAGGTGAATCGTAGGTTAATGCACCAAGATGAGTTTCTGCTTTTCCACTTTTATTTAAGCCTCTTTCTAAGTGGCATGTAAAAATAATCTACTGTGGATGCCTCTGCATTTTCATATGTCAGATTTAATTTCCCTGCTCCCACACTATCTGCCTCCACACATTCTTAACAAGGTAATGGGTCTCCCAGTAATTTTCAAACCCAAGGTGGGTGAGAAGCTCCTTCCAAGTGAGAGGATATTAAAGAGGCACACTTGTATTTCATTAACACCAAAGTGTACCTCTGCTTTATTTACTTACAGTGTTAACTGCCTGAAAAGTCGAACAACAGCATGAACATTAATTATAATTTCCCCACATTCATACAGCTAAATGGCCACAGTGATAGTGTAAATCATACTGATCTAGATTTCTGAGTTGGCAAATGATCACATGCCAAAAGACGGGAAAAAATGCTACAGGAAAGACCAGCCAGTTCTTTGTCATTTCAAGGCAAGGCAAGTTTATTAATAAAATACCATTCAGATAAGAGGCAATTTTAAAGTTCTTTTATGGTCACAGGACAAAGTGTGCCTGAAAAATGTTAACAGGTGTAAAGTGCCAAAAAAGTTCTTTCTACATATGGCAAGGAGCTTAAAAAAAAGGCTTACTGGTGTAACCTTGAGCAGCTTTGCCTAGATGTTCATACACTGGGGTTTGTTGTGTTGAAGTGCTACTTGAGATGCTCCTTATTAATAGAAGAAAGCACTTATGCAGTCTCGCGAGTGGAGGGAGTAACTTGTGAAATGGACCAAATACTCATGTAGTCAACTGTATTTAAACAGTAATGTAGCTCAGAAATGTTCCAGGGAAAAGCACTTGGACTGTTGTTCTGCATAATGGAGATGCATTTAAAAAGCATGCAGATAATAAAGATGTATAAGAATAAGTCCACAAGCTGTTCTTATTTTTGAAGTTGAAGATGTCCCGTGCTAACCTGTCTGGTATGATGTCTGTGCATTCAGTCAACTTGTACAATCCAGTTTTTCATCTCTGACTGCATTTCTGTTAAACATGAGAAGAATGAAAATAATTTCTTCTCCATCGCTAAGCATGACAAACTGCAGTGGGCCTGGGATTTAAAACAACAGTGAAGAGCTTGTCGAGTAGCTTTTTTTAAATTTTTAATTTATTTTTTGGCCAAGACCACCACAGCCATTCCTACCTTAGATGTGAGAGAACAAGAGTCTGTATCACCTTTTTCCAAAACAATGGTGTTACATTTAAATTACATCAAATGTAAACAAATACAGCCAAGAAACAAGGGGCTTACATTGTAACCCATAGCTAGCTAACAAAATACCTCCTTTTTGCATGCTCCAAAGCATTATGGTAAACATATTTCAAAAACACAGGATGATTATCTCTCAGACAGAAGACTAAAACAATAAAAAGGAGTGAAAAAATGCATTTTAATTAACTTTTTTTTTTTTATCTTGCACCAACAGTATACTCTTGTGGCATCCATAAGGCGGAAATGTCCTGGAACACTGACTGTCTCCTCTATCCAATTTCTTTTTCTCCAATAACCAATCTCTTACACATGCTCTGGCCCTCTCCTCAATAATCTGAGTGCTGGACTGAAATATTTGAAACACTGTAAAATGCTTCGTGTTGCACGTAATGATCATTTCTCTGGAACATTGCGAAAGGTATTGGCTTTCACTTCTCTGCTGGCAAGGCGCCTTGTTATTCTGAAATTGAACTACGTTTTTTCCCATCTAAATTGGAAGATGTGGCCATTGAGGTACTGGAATGCATTAAGCTGGAGAAAATAAGTCTGATATGGTCTGTAAGGCCTGATGCCTCCCCTTGTTACATGCACAGTGAATCCAGTTTATTATTACAGTAAGGTATTTTTTATTGGTTCTGTAAACATGATAGATATGTTTTTATCTATCTTAATAAAGATATTGAATGGCATTGTGCATTTTTGTGACCAGTTGGTTGTTTTTTTTGCTCAGGGGCTGAGGCCAGGTACACCAGCAGAGTCCCAACCCATGGTCTTTGCCACACCCACCAAGGTGGTGTCAGAGGGCGCAGCCACAGTGGAATACATGGGAGCAAACAGAGTTCCCGACTTCCAGAGGCTATTCCAGGTAAAAAAAGAACCTAGGCTAAAACAGGTGTAAATTTTTGTCACAACAAGAGGATTTTTTTACCCCCAGATACTTTGACAGTTTTCACAGTCAATCATATCTGGTTATTAGAAAAAAGTCTTTATAATATGAGTTTAAGAACCTGCTATACTGTCTGTCTCATGGGTCAAACTTAATCTGTCAAATCACAGACAATTTATTAGTTTTAGGTGACGTGATGGTTTTATTTTACTTGGTTCTTAATATCCAGTGTGTTGGATTTCGTGGTATCTAATGGTGAGGTTGCAGATTGCAACCGCCAAATGCACTTTGTCATGAAAAACATATAAGAGAAACTATGTTGGCTGCTAAAAACACAAGAAAAGCCCTAGTAAGTGTTTGGTTTGTCTATAGTGAGCTACTGCAAAAAATTACGGTGCAACATGGCAGATTCTGTGGGAGAGGACCTGCTCCCTTTGTAGATATAAAAGGCTTATTTTGGGGTAATTAAAATACAGCAACTTCTAACTTTAGGTTATTTTACACAAATAAAAACATAACATTGAAAATGTTATGCACAATTAGAAATACTGTATTTAATTTCAGCCATTAGGTCCCATTAAATTCTACACTCTGGTCCTTTAATGGCCTCCTGCCTTATGCTTCTGTATTTATCTCTAAAAAGGCATTGAGCTAAATAATAGGAGACCCTGAAATTAAGCAGAACATTCACTCATACAAATGGAAACCACTGTATTGACTGCTGCAATTTTCTAATTTGAATGAAGCCACTTTCTTTTCTATTTTAATTAGATCAGCAGTCTTCCAGACAGACGTTTGAGCCAGACTTCTGTTTCGAAACTCTGACCTTCCAAACCAAATTGCACAATGGAGAAAACCCTTTTCCTTATAAATAAATTCATCAGTGTTTCCAATTGCAATTTTCAGGGTTACAGTTTTTCTCTACAGTGTTCATGTACAAAAAATTGAATTTTTTAACACATTATTAAGAGCAAAAAGACATTTTTGTAAAAATGCAGAACTTCCTCAAAACTTTCTTCGTTTTCAGAAGAAAACAGATAAAAAAGTAGAGGAACATTATGATCTGACTGAAATAATTTAACATGACTGTCTTACACAGCAAACAGCTGAGAACAGTGTGTACACTCATATATAATGCCATTTTGTATTTCTCATATTTTCCTCCTTATTCTTATGCTCCACCCCTCCCCTGCCTTCCCCCTGCACCCCTCCTGTTTCATCCTCCCTCAGACGTCAGACGGTATTCCAATTCATCTGAAACGTGGCGTTCCGGACAGGCTCTTGTACCGCACCACCATGGCTCTCACTGTAGGAGGCGCTCTCTACTGCCTGGTAGCCCTCTACATCGCAGCCCAGCCTAGCAATAAGTGAACACCACAAACCGAGGATCCTTCTGTAACACCTCTGACACGTCGCTGCTGTAACATTCCCGGTCTCCATCTGCCCTCGCCATGCCACCTCTTGGGACTTTTAGATGAGAATTACTCGCTGTTGGAACATCACGCCAATAACAACAAAAATCATGTCTGTCTTCTTTGTCAAAAAGATGTCTAAGTTAATAAATTTTTAAAGGGGAAACAAATGTGAACGAAGCTTTGAGCTCAAGTCTTGTTCCTTTTGTGTCGGTCTTCAACTTCCTCTCTTCTAGCTGTATGTCACTAAACTAGCACTCACTGTAGCAGAGGTGTCGATACTGCCAATCCACCATCAGATGCACAGACATCATGTATGAAACTGTCTATATGATGGAGAGCTACGTTCTCTCTCAGCTGTTACGAATGCAGAAATAGAAACGAAGATGTAAAGATTGTATTTTTGTGCTCATGACTTTCAGCAGGATTGTGATTTATGGTGATAAGCATGTGTGTTAGAGAGAGAGAGGGAGAGAGAGAGGGAGAGAGAGAGCAAGCATGATGGAGACACCCCGTCTGGAACATAGCTGCTGCTCACTTGGCTTAAGTTCTGTCTCATACAGTATTTATATGTGTGGGCCTGGTGTGATGTCAGATGCTTCACACCGAGTTGGGAGGGAGAGAGGGAGGTTGTTTCAGACAGACATGTTGGCAGTCCCACATCAAGCTGCAGAAACACTGATGGTCGTAATTTAAGAAGTAATATTATCTCTCGCATTCATGCATATAGTGTGCTTCATTCTTTTTTCTTTTGCGGCTTTATTTTCAATTCGAGCACATTGTAGGATGATGCATCACATCAGTAATGGGTATATTTTTTAAATTTCATTAGCTAAAAAAAACATAGCAATAACAGACTGTAAAATACTCTGTTACAGGTAATACCATGCATTCAGTAAGAGTAAAAAACTGTTAGCATCAGTGAATACTCAATGAACCACATGTAAAAGCAGTAATTTTGCAAAATATGCCCCATTTTGTCAAAATAAATATTTTAATTTAACTTAAAATACATTTTAATTGGTTTGTTTCTATTTTGTGGAATTAATCGGAATCTGCAGTAAAAAGCAAAATATTTTCCTATCAAATGTGGTGAAGCAAAAGTATAACTAAAACCTAAAACCTTGTTCTTGAAATTTGCTTAGGTACTTTCAAAAATCATTTTTTTTCAAGTTGATGGTATTGTAATCTTGAATAAATGTTAATTTTTCCATTTCATAAAAACTACTGTCAAATTTTAAGCATTTTTTGAGAGAAATTCATCTGGTGCGACTAGTTAATCCCTGATTTTGCACCATTATAATGTATCAAAACAGCAATCAACCAATGTTTCCAGTTTATTATCACTTCTTCTAAGGGTAGCCTTTTTCACATATGCCTCTGGTATTCATTTTACCCCTGAGTGCCACTGTGTATAAATTTTGAATTTTAAGAGTCTAAAAATATGGTTTAATTTTCTTCCAGCAGGATCTCGAGTTGGTGCTCTAAGATGAGTTTCAGTGTGTCATCCTCAGATATCTTCGGGCCTGATTCTCTCAGTTTATGAAGTTTTGTATTCTAAAGTATGTTGTCTTAAGTCTTATGTTCATCAATTAATGTACTGACCACTTTAGGCTCACTATCTTCACTATCTTGTATAATTTCTGTCTAAGCAGCCTCAGGGAGATATATGAGGGAACCATGTTTTTAAAGGTCAAATCATATGTAAGACTTCAAGCCATCAGCACCAGTTGTAACACTGCAGGCTGTCACACCTTGATGTACCCAGCGCCATAATCACACATCATGTCAGCCACAGTCCTATGGTTCAGTGCGTAAGCTGTGATTGAATTTTTCCCGCGTGGCTTTTGTGTGTCTGTATTGATAGTCGAGGTATGGTACGGGGTCACATGATGCTCAGCAGCTGAACATTCACAACAGGTGGTCTCCACTGGTTCAACTGATTGCAGCCATTCTGGCAGAAAAGCTCAATCGCCTGTAATCGTCAAGTTGCACACATGTAGGTAGCACACAGCGTGTAGAGCTTACATGGTACGCAGATGCAGTGAATCAGGACAGTATGTTTTATCATTGTTTGATCAGCTCTGCTCTCCAACCAACATGGATGTAAACACCCTCACACCCCAGTATGTGACGACAGATTCAAAGCACAAGTACATGATGACCAGAGAAAAAGACTCAACGACTGTCCAATGACCTCCAGTAGTTATATAATGTTGCTTTAGTTTCATATTTTCTGTTTTGTTTGAAATTTAGTGTGATGGTCGCTGTAGGGCCTTGAATGGAAGGATTCCTAGTTTGAGGTCAGTGCAGCAGCACAACAATCCTAATCACTGACAAGCAATCAATGGCACATGACAGTGGCAATTGTCTAGGTCAGTCACTTGACCTCGATCAATTTGTTGCGTGCTTCACCACTGAAAACCAGACTTAAGGCAAAAATAAGTCAGACTAAGACAGAAATGAAGATGACTGCAGCACAGGACGAGCAGAGAAGATACTCAGAGGCCGCTGATGTGGGCTGATCATCCACAGACTGTGAAATGATTTCAAGTAAATGATGGATATGATGACTTCACTTATGTTAATGTTGGATGTGCTGATCACAGTAACAGTGATTGCATGGTTAGCTGTAAGTGTTTAGCATGTTCACATTTGCAAATCAGCACAAAAAAGTGCAACTGCCACACACATCCTTCACTAAGGAGATATAGATAATAATATTTAAGGTATTTCCTTAAAAAGCAAAACCATGGAGCAACACTGATAGTGTGTCTAAACCAGGCAGCATTGTTTGTCTGAACCTGTCTGGACACAAACATCCCAAAGTGAAAAATCAATGCTGCAACACAGCATGTGTCTCTTTCCAAATGTGTTCTAACTGTAGCGAAGATTAAATATTAAGGAAGCTTTAGTTGTACACGGTTTTCCCCTGACATTTTGTTTCTCCCAAAAGAAAAAGTTTCAGAGTTAAAAAATACAATTTTTCAAATGAATGGATACAATGGATGTAGATAATAATGAAGACACTGTGCCTTTATTTGTCAGTATGACTCAACTCTGGACCTCCCTTTGTCATGGCATCAATACTTGACACCCTGAGAGGAACCTTATGATGGATAATTGATGACTGATTACAAATAAATAATTCGACCTTCTGCAGGAAATAATGGCTTGGGTGCCGATAATAAACACATTCTATGAAGATGTATATAATGTGTGATCACATTCAGAATCAGCTTTATTTCATGTGTGTATGAGGGACTTGACTTTTTTTTTAATCATATACGTACAGGGGAGAAGACATAACAGCTGAGTAACAATAATTATAAGCTGGCACAGGTAGATGTCTGTTAAGAAGTCTAAGACCTCACCCTAAATCTTCACACCTGGCAAACACTTCAAAAATCCAGACAGAGGCCCTGCTTCCTCCAACAGCTGTGGAAATTCATGGTGTCATCCCCCATTAGAGTAGGTTGTCCTGACAGGCAGCATCACCGCCTGGTACAGGATCTGCTCCGCCCGCGACCGCAGCGCCCTGCGGAGGGTGATATGTTCAGCTGAACACACCACCAGAACAACCTCTTTCCACCCTGTGGGACATGTACACCAGGAGTGTGAGGCCAAGAGCCCAAAATACCATGACAGACACTTCACACCGCAACAATGGACTCAACACACATGCTTCATTTATTCCCTGCTACGGTTGTATTTTATTTTTTCCTGTTATTCTTGCACAATAACTGAACATCCCATCAATTTATCTGTATCTCTGTGCATGTGACAAATACATAACCTTGAACCTTGAAGGGAAAAAGCATTTGAGTAATGGTTGAATTAAAAGCAGAAGAATAGGCCACATGTATTGTAAAAGAGGTGGAGGTGGACCTTGACCTGTTCATCGCTTTATCCTTCAACATTTGCAAACCACAAATCGAGATAGGTGTTCCTCTTTGTGTTGTTAGTGGATGCACTTAATCGTTACCATGGATACATGGCTCAGAGGCAAGGGTGGAGTTTTAGAGTTAGTTACATCGTCTATGATGGTATCTAGGACATATTTATGACCTAATACAGGACTGAGTGGTTTGTTAGGTTTTCTTTTTTACACTCTTCATTGCAAATGTTACTTTTTATTAGTGTTTGGATGTATAATGTGTCTGATCTGTTCAGAATAAGGTGATTTATGATGGTTATTGTGATTTTTTGTGCTGGTTTACACTTCTAATCTTTTGTGAGGTGACTTTTACTTTTAGCTTTTCACTTTTACAACAGCTGAATTTTCTACCTTTAGTTCCCTGTGATGAATCTGATGTCTGGACACACACATCTCACAGTTTTCTGCATAAATGCTTCTTGAAAATTGGCTTTGAAATCTCTATTTTCTGGTGCATCACATATGCAAATGACCAAAACTTCCCTCCACGTTGCCTTAACTCGCTTATTTGCATCATCTGGTTTACTTTTATCAACTATGGAGCTGTTGTTCTTTTTTTTTTTCTCCCTATTAATTTTCAGACATATATGTGAGTGTACTTCATAGTTCCAACATTGATGCCATTCTGCAGAATGTCACCCACCAGGGGAAGTGTTTTAGTTGTGTGGTGTGGCCCAGTAAACTCTGGTTCTTGTAGGATTTTCTCAATTAAGGCGAAAGGAAATATCACAGTTCCTTTCCTCTGTTTTCTCTGGTCATCTCTAGTGTTGTAGTGGTGAATCTCTTGACCCTTATGATTTATTTAGTGACTTCTCGGAGAGTCCTGATGCCCAGATTCATAGCTTGTAACATGTCTTTTGTACTGTCCGCTGGAAAATAAAAGTTGAAGTTTTTCCCTTGACTTCAAGGTGTAAAATTGGTGTAGAAAACCTGTTTTATTGATCATTTCTTTCAATAAAGAATCCCCTGTTCAGTTCTTTTTTTTTACAATTAACACCACTTGTCTCATTTATCGACTCACTATTCCACTAAGAATGATCATTTCATGCTCAAATTAGCTTGTCGTGAGATGCACCTAATATCATGTTTTGATAACAAACCTTGTACTTGATTTGCATTGATTTGAATACTTCAACAGTCCCTTAATTCTACTCTTCAGTCTCACCCATCCCTTTTGCGTCACAACAGCCCACTTGAGTGTCTCTCACTAACAATGGATCCTTTTGTTGTCCCTCTTAGACCCGACTGAGGAGACTGGAAAGCTCTGCAATAACATGTTTACCACTCAATAAGACAGCACTCCAACTGTTAATGAAGCACCCACCGGGTGGAGCGTGAACACAGGAAACTGGGGCAAAAGGAGAGAAAAAAACAGGAGGTAAGGAAGGTTTGAGGAGGATGAGAACGTGAGAACATGAGAGGGAAGTTGTTATAAGAAGGATGAGTGTGACTTATCTGAAGAAAATTGAGAGTTGAATCCCTCATTACTGCCACTGACATTCTCTCCTGCAGTGCCAGATGTGTACAGGAGGCAGCTGTTACATCTTGCACTGAAAGACGCTCATGTTGGAGAATTTTCATGTGATAACTTCAAATAATTTTTAAAAATTCTTCAAATTGAATAAATTTTTGTATAAAAATGACACATACTGGTGTCACAGTAAGAACACCTTCTTTAATTTGCAGAAACTTTTACTAACTCTGTCACTCCATGTAAGTGAAGAGCCACACCAACAAAAAAACATAGGGACAGAATACAAACTGCAGACATGAGATGCTCACAGTATAGAAATAAATCTTCAACCAGAGGTGTATAATAAGTAGAATATGTACAATTATAATTTAAACTGAAAGAATTTTAGTTGAGAATTAATTAGTAGAATTTTCTGCCTATAATCTTCTTAAATATTACTACAGTAAGTCAAGCCCATGTTCTGCACGAGAGCCTTATTCTTAAATACTTCTCTTCCATTAAATAGCAAAAAATTTGTTGCTGCAGCATTAAAATCAAAGGTGAAACAGTGACATTTACATAGTAAACAACTGGAAAACATGGTTAGCCTGAGATAAAAAAAAATATACACAAATAAATAAGACAAAGGATGCAAAAAATAGATATATATTTATACCTTACCACCTTACCAACCCTACTTATAAACTAATGTACAAATATTGTTAATTAATGTTAACAATACTGTCCTTATTTATAAAGCTACATTAATTAATTTGTGGATACTAGCGAGCAGAAAACCATATGACAGGTACACAGTCGCCATATATATAAAATCTAAATTAGCCAGACCATATCACTGACTTCTAAAGCTATTCTGGTTAACATGTTAGCAAATAATTGTCATTGGAGAAGATATTACATCTAAAACAACATCAGCATTCATTCCTGCACATTCTCATGTTTCTGGCCACCAGATAATTTTTTACTCATACTGTTTTTCACTGCAGTTAGCCTTCACCGAATCCTCAGAAAAAAAATATATGTCTTGTTGGTTTGTTACAGGATTGACTTCCTTCATAAGCTAGCTATATGTCTGCAGCGAGGTGCTTGTCTAACACTGTAGCATACAGGAGGTCAATCAGAACTCACTTGCAGAAAATAAATGCCTGCTGCTGCAGCTGCTAAGGGAGTTGATAAGAGCTGTGAACCTGAACCTTAAATTTAATTTGCAGGCTGTATAACAAAGATCACCTGAGGCTAAAAAAGCTGTGTAGAGCTTCAGTGATAGTTGTTCTGTGTTCTCAACAGCATGAGTCAGGTTTTTTTTCCCCACTGAAAAAATATTGATTGGAGTAGGTTCAATTTTGTAGAATCTGCCACAAAGAGGAGAAGTTGGATCTTAATTCACAATGTACAACTCTGTTTTCCCTCCTTGGAGAAACAATGCAGAAACACAAGAGCAAACACAACAACTGCCTGGCAGAAAAAGGCTGGGGCGAGAGGAGGGGTGGGGAGTGACAAATTACCTCTCCTCACAATGCCATGCGACAATAGCACAGGCTGAGAACAAATAATGAATAAATAAAGTTCTCTGAGATTGAAAGAGGAGAGCCATTTGAGGAGCAGTAGCTTTTGTGAGCAAGCAAGCGAATGGCCTGCTTGTCTCTCAGATGAAACGACCATGAGTGGAATTGAGCGCATGAACAAAGCCCCTCCATCTACGTTTCTGTCGGCAAAGTACGACGATTACACGTATGAGAAAACCTCAAGTGACAAAGGAAATGACACTCAAAAGACACCAGATGTGACATGGTATCATGGATGAATCATCTTAGCTTCCAAGAAGGGCTGGAGGTGAGATCAGGGTGAGATCAGTATGATCACACCCTTTACTCTCTAAGGACCCTGCTCGTCATTTACACTGTTCTCTACGGGTAGTGCTGCATCAGAAATGGTGATGAAAAGAGGGAAAAAAGCGCAAAGAACACGGGTAGTGCAGGAACCAGAGGTCAGACTGAATTTCGTTAAAGAGATGGAGGTATAGTGAGGTATGAAAGGTGTGCTGATTGGTGCTGCAGATGTATGTAGGCTCCTTAAAAAGCTTGAAATTCCCTCTACGTGTATTTTTTTTAAATGTGATTGTCCCCTTTTTTCTTTAGGCCATTTTTCTCAGCCTTTCCCCAGCAACACATGGTAAATGGATAGCTCTGCTCCTTGTGTGCTGAAACTGTCCGTGAATCCTAAACTGCAGAGATAACTGAGATTAAATATTTTTGCCTGCGCATAATTACCATTTTCGTAGTTGTATGGTATTAAAAGTGTCTAGACAGCTGAAAACTACATCCCTCATTTACATTGCTGTTTGACACTGAGATGCAAAAAAAATGAAACTTTCTTTGTAGTTACTGGCTGCAAGGGACAACAGGGGATGTGGGCGGCACATAAGGAGGAAAATTAATGTCCCTAAAATGAAAGTGAATCAATATGGTTGCCTGAGGATGTGAAAAGTGGAATGAGAATGAGAGCAAGAGAAGGAGGAGGGTGCTGGAACAGAGCTGGAATAAGATTAATGGCTGTTTAAACCGGAACAGTATTCATCAGGAGTCAGCTTCAGGTGCAAACACTGTCGCTGTGAGTGTGTGGTTGTGTGAGTGTGTGTGTCTGTGTGTGTGTGTGTGTGTGTGCGTGTCCCAGACTAGAAGAAGTTTACACTTTGACTTTAACTTTCTTACTTTGCCTCATGACTCCTTCTATAAATGACCACCCAACCATAATACTGATTACTTTGTATTACTTTGCAAATGAGTTTGACTTGATTTCTTCTCTTCATTTACACTCTCTGCACATTCACATAGAAACACACTCACACACACAGAGGAGGTGATTCAACAGCGCCACCTACAGGTTTATTTATTTTTTTAAAAGAAATCTTTAAATATATTACCTGTATTGAGGAATTTAATACATTAACTATTAACCTTTATGTAAAACAATAATATCGATGAGGTACACGCTGTGAGAGAAGTAATGTTTTTTATTCATGTCAAAAATCTTTAGGAAGATATTCAGCCCACATGCATACAAAATAATGTTGCTTATAAATGAGACCTTATTTTATTACAAAATCATCTTTCCTACACGTAGCAAACAGAGTGAATGTTCCCAATAAATAATCAGTAAAAAGTTACAGGAATACAGCAAGAATACTAGAAATACCCTCGTGGTCACATTCACACAAGCATTCAGTATTTCCATCCATTACTTGCACTTGTACGTGAGCTGTTTGCGGTGATAGTGGATCCACGTAGGAGCAGCAACAAGCCCGGTTAGGAATCCAATCATAGCACCCAGACTGCAGGAAACAGGCCAAACCTACAAAAAAGCAAGACAGAGTGCATCTGATCACTCACAGCCACGGAGTGTCAAAAAACCTCACTAACAGAGCAGGAACAGCTGTATTAGTATTACATGAGTTCATCTTTTCTCCTCCTACAAGCATGTCTCCACTCGTAATGCTCAGGTAATATAAAGGGGAAGTTCTAAAGGAAAAAATCCAGCACCAGTGTCATTTGGAGTTATGCTCCAATTACTACTGTCTGCATCCAATTTGCATTTTCCTCCAGCCATTTTGTAGAGACCTGCCTTTGCAATTAGAATTTTAATCTTTTCCCTTTTCTATTTAAAAATATTGAATTAATTACAGAGGAGGATTTAATGGTTAGAGGGCTGAATTATGATTCCACATTCATGGTGGTTGTATTCAATACTGTTAAATTATGAATGGAAACAACTGGCCTCTTATTAACAGGGGAAACTGTGGAGGAGCTATAGAGAAGACAAAAAGAAAACTTCTCCGAATACTGTTAAAAGTTGTGCACAAGTGACAGAAACTCAATATCATGGAAAAGCTTTAATTATTCTTTGTATAATTGATTTATCTTCTACCAGATGCCAGAGGAGTTGAATGGTCTAGTGTCCCAAGCAAAATAAAAAACTTGTTTTGTTAAATGTATAACTAAGACAAACTTCATGCGAACAAAGAAATACGCTACGCACAATATCATCATCATCATCATCATCATCATCATAATGGCATGCTATTGACTGAGTTTTTTTTTTTAGGTTTTATGATTTTTTTGTGGCTTATTTAAATAAACAACTTTATTTCAACTGTGAAATTCTTATTTTTACTCTCTGGAACACTTTAAAATCTAAGTGGCCCCCGTAAAGGTTAGTATGTCGTATTAATCAGGTCAAAATCAAAGTACAACTTCAAAGAAGAAAAGTAAGAGAGGTTTAGGATAAGAACACAACAGTTTTACAGGATTTTTCATTGTGAGCTAACCTGCCAAGGCCTGTCCCAGTCAAGAGGTATAGGGAAAGCTCCCAACCAAGCTCCTATCACTGTGCAGGCCACTGTAATTTGTAGACAGGTGTCCCACACAGACATCGCTCTGGAGCCAGAAACAACACAGACAGACGGTAAATTCAATTTGAAGACACAATATAGGTACATGAAACATAAGGCAGATGGACAGAGAGCAGAGGAAAAAAAGAAAGCAGTTTTTAGGCTTACCCATGCCGACTAAACACTCGTATCCAGGCCTGGACGTTTGGGCCGAGGACACAGAGACACCTCAGTGTGGTTAGAGAGGTCAGGAGCACAGCTAAGGAGAAAGTCTCTAAGGCAGATCTGAGAAACATAGATAGCTTATAGTATATTATTTGTTATACCAACATCTTGCACATCCTGCTGATACAGCACCACAATATGTAGTTTATTGTTAACTCTTTTCTTATTACTTTGCACTTTGTAGGGGCTTTTTATAATTTCTTTTTCATTTATTTGGTTTTTGGCTATGCATTAAAGGTGTATATATTTACTACTGCAGTGAAGAAGTTCCTCCATGGGTTAGGGTTAGGGCAAATCGATACTATACTGCCCTCTGTATTTTTTCTAGAGACATGCACACAGGTATAGGACATGAGCATTGAAGGCAACTCACTCAATCAGTGGAGCTCCATAGAGAACAACCACAGTGTGGAAGAACAGGCAAGACAAGAAGAAGTACAGACAGGAACGAAACAACCTGGACAGCTGCAGAAAGAAAAGGGTTAAACAGTTACGCACTTCAAAACCACCATATACAAGTAAACATTATCAATGCAACTATGTGTCTTTGAACATTTAGCTATCACTATAATTCTGCATCTTCTTTACTGTAAATTGTGACCTGTGTTTCACATCTTTGGATGGATGCATTTTAACTTTAATCCCAATTTAGTCCAAGACTTTTCTGTTTGCCACCACCAAGGTTTTCCCTGCCTATCTAAGGCCACCTGGGTGGTTCTGGCCGTCACCTGGGTTATAAAACGGCAGGGAAAAACAATTTCCAATGCTCTTAACATAACGTATACAAGTGTGAGGATTTTAGCGCCTCTGCTGGACGGGTGGGGAACAGCAACTCACCAAGCGTCAAACGTCACAGGCGTCATACGTCACGAGCGTTCGCGTAGAAGACCGCTGTCACTTTCCAGTTCTTGTGTGTTGATGGTAAACTAACGACTTTGTAAAGTTTATTTCTAAGAATATATACCATGAGGCAAAATTTATTTTTCTTTGCATTAAAAGCTTTGTTTTGTTTGAATGAAGGAGTTTAACGTTTGTTCTCAGCCTCATCGTGATTTTTACAAACTGTGCACACTGCGCATGTCACACAGGTACACCTGCTTATTCTCAAAAAACCAAGAGAAAACCCTATCTTGTCTTAAACCGAATTTACCAACTATTCACATTTTGCAGCGCAGCTTCTATCACCCTGTGTTATCTCCTATATATTCCATTTAATTTTAATTTTTTGGCCCTTTTATATTACTTTAAGTTAATGCCTCTTAAGTCACAGTCAGCTTTGAACTGCCTTATTTAATGGGGAAAAAACATTTGCCTTATCTTGTCCTTGCTTCGTGACCTTTAGGGAGGAATCTGACCCATAGTCTGGGAACCGCTGGGCCAACTTAGCCAACTGTGTAAGCGGCTAAAACTAGCTTACTTTAAACCAGTCACAACATTAAAATGCTATTAAACCATTGATCAGCATTGAATCAGTATGACAGTTTTTTAATATACATTATATGTTATGATATATCAGTCAAAAGGGGGAATTTGACTGTACACAATAGATATCCTTCACCTACTGTTACTTCAAGCCGTTTGTTAAACTTATATCTGTAATGGTGAATTTTAACATGTCAACCTTCTGCCACAGTTAGCCCGCTAATGCTAGCACAAGCACAACAAAGTCCATGAATGAAAATCAGCACCTTGTACCCAAGTGTGTGCTTCTTGGTGGGCGGTGTGATGCCGAGCAGCCAGAAAACGGCGACACTGGACGAGGTGATAGCACCGGACACCGAGTAGAGCCACAGCAGGTGAGTGCCGTACACCGAGAAGCCCGGCACCAGCACCGCAGGTACGACGGTCGCCATGAACACCGAGGCGGCGATGATGGCGTGAGTGGACGCCATGGCTCGGATTTCATGGTCCCACATGACGAAGGCTGTCCCTGTCTACAACTACAGGCTAAGACAACTAACAAAATCCAAAAAAACTACTTGAAAATGTTATTTTAATAACGGATGGATTGAGTCCATGAGTGAATGTCTTGATCCCTTTTCCGTAAACATGGAGTGACTTCCGCTTTGACTTCACAATAAGAGTTTTAAAAGTAAAAAAGCCAGCGTAGTTCCTCTCAGGTTGGATTCTGTGTTTTTTTAATTTCAAATCTATGCTTGCTATACAATTATACTGACATCTCCTAAAACTGACACAAACTTATTAGTGTCTGTGTGTTAGTGAAGGAACTTATTTGAACATTTTCTTAAATAAAATCCATTTCTCTTGAGAATGTACCTACAACGTCAAATGCATCCATAAATGAGTAATTGGTTGTACATTTTTTAAGGTAATGTTAAGATTTTAAAATTAGCCCTAAAAGAAACAGAAATTAAAGGCTTTTCTGGGTTCTTGAAACTGTTTCTGCCCAGCTGTCCACACTTTTTATACTGTTGTTTGGCCAATAAATATTTACAAAAGTAAATATTCTTCTGTATGATTTTGTCAAGGGAAGGATTACAATATAAATATTAAGTAAATATTCTTCTGTATGATTTTGTCAAGGGAAGGATTACAGCTCATTATTAATGTATGCAGTTTCTGTTTAACAGCAATGGACAAAATCACCAATATTAAGCTTCAAACTGTTTTAGCCTTCTTAGATAGCAACATGCATCTGTACCTGGATGCTAGTTTTCACGAAAATACTGGTAACAGCTATCAACCTCGCGTTTTGAAGCTCTTAGCATAACAATTCAACACATTGTCTTCGAAGCATCCAGGTTCATCCCACATCACAACTTCAAAGGCACGTGAACACAACAAAGTCGAAACAACGACCTCTCAACTCGGAAACTCGGATTATCCGACAGCACATGAACGCAAAGGCTTCTTCTGACCAATCACAGAAGGTCAGCGAAGCCCGGACCCTCTGTGACGAAGGTAGTATCAGCCAATTAAACTTGAGACTGTCATAGCTTTGACCAATCACTTGTAAAGACGAAGAGACAGACGGAAAGGAAGAAATCACCAGAAGTTTACAAACATTAGACGAACAAGCTACTATTTAGCTAGCATTTATATTTTATTTTGACCAACTTTTGAGAGGCATCGGCTTAAAGACAATTGGGAAAATATGGTTTGTGAAAAATGTACGTGTCACACAGTTCAGATGCTTTCTGTCGTCACTGCTAAACTGGTGTTACATTTTTGTTGTTAGCGAGCAAAGCTAACTATATGCGTTTGCTAACTGTTGTCATCATTGTCATTATTGTTGAGTTGATTTAACAGAATAATGATTTTCTGTACATATTCTGTGTTTATTAATCAGGCGAAAAGAAACTTGGTAAAGTCATAACACCTGACACCTGGAAGGATGGCGCACGAAATACTACAGGTGAACTTATGATAGACACAGATTGTGAAAATGTGTTTTTGTCAATAACAGTTGAACTCGTAATTGTGACTTCATCGGGGTCAAATTTAGGAATTTTTAAATTGTAACACAATAGCGGATTGGCAAAGCTTACACATTTCAAGCTTATTTTAAATCATTTAAAGATTCAAAACTCGCTCTTCAAGGCCACTTTGTTGATGTTCTCTGATGTCGTGAGTTTTAGGCTCGAAAAAAGATCATTTTACTGCATTTAAGCCTTTTTATTTAACTTCTCTCTGGTTCTTTCACTCAGAGGGAGGTGGACGTAAGCTTAATGAAAACAAAATCCTGACCTCCAAGAAGGGCAGGTGAGTAACTCACTTAACTCAACTCAAAATCAATTATTATTATAATTATTTTAATTCTTAAAAAGTTTTCATCTATTATTTTTTTGGATAATGTGTCAGGAAATATTAATATCCCTTCACTGTCTCTGTTTTATTTACAAAAAATTACATTGCACCTTCTTTGTTTCTCAGAGCCATGCCAGTAGCATGGTGAAAAAGCATAATTGTGCATTTCAAGTTACAGTTCTGTAATGCATCTTTCTCTCAGGTTTGACCCCTACAGCAAGACAGGCTTTGCTACCTGCAGGATCTGCAAGAGCTCAGTTCACCAATCTGGATCGCACTACTGTCAGGGCTGTGCATACAAGAAAGGTATTAACCTATCTTACTTGGCTACACACTGAGCCTAAATCCTAAATCCTTTAGAGTTTTTTTCTTGCACAAGTGAGCTTCTTTTGGACTTTTTGTACTGTGAAATTGCTGATACTTGTGGAATTATAATTAAAATAATAATATGCATGTATATTGCTGTCAATCATAGTTCTAAAGCTCTGTTTAAGAAAGAAGATGGGCATATAATTACAGTTTCATTTCTGAAAGTTGTCAAATGAAGCAAACTGTTGATGAGGAAATGGATTGTCTGACTAGGGTTGGTGTAACGCAAAGCAGCCCATAAGGGGTGGCAGCTTCTCTGTAGAGAGTATTGCAACCTAAGTCTTCACAGAGAATAATAATTTAGAGTCTGGCAACCTCATTTTGTTCCACCTAAAATGCAATAAAAGATACTCACCTCTTTTTGTATGTAGAAATGTAGATAGTTTTTGTGTGTTTGTCCAGCGTTTGAGATATTTGTCATGATGTTTTTAAGTCTTGATGGTCCTTTTAAATCCAAATATCTCACTGTTATCAGGTAGAAATGGTTGTAAAGAGGTCTGTGACTTATTAGGAGAAACAGGCACACTTTTTCTGGAAGGAGATGTTGCCTTTATAGATACAGTCTCTTCAAGAGTAGGTGTCAGACAAGTAAAAAAAAATTCTGCCTTTTGTACTTGTACTTGTACTTGTACTTTTCCTTTAGGTAATAGTGATTAACATCCATGCATACATAAGGCGGAACAGTGATCCTGCTGACAACAAAAAGGTTACATGGCTTTGATAGGTTTGTTTGAAGTTGGTTAGAGTTAGACGTAAGTTGGATCATATCCAAACAAGCGGGAATCTCCAAAAGCATTTGTCTATGAACCTTGAAGTGGACTGTCCATGTGCAGTGCAAGATGGCTGCATTCCTGAAAAGTTTGGCAAACACAACAACAACTTTATTTGCTTCAAACAAACTATCCCCACATCAGATCAGAAACAAACTACTATTTACAGTCTACATGTGCCACTAAAACAGCTGGAAGGTTTGTTTATATTATTGTCCTCATGTGGACTGAAGGGAGGTTAAAACACAAAAGTCACATTGTGCAACATGTGGCTAGAATATGTCAAAACATTAAAAAATGAACTATCAATCAAAAGTAACTGTTCTTATGTTATCTAAAAAAAATTCTATTGCTTTTATTGCAGTGATATTGGTTGAAGTCAACATGCAAACCAGCTAGCCTGAGCCTGTAGTGTCTCAAGCTTCATTAAATGTAATCTAAATGTAAGCTAAACAAAATGTAATCAAACTCTGTTGGTAAAAAGTAATTAAACTTTATTTCCTGTGTTTCCATTGATCTCACAATCAGCAACTCACGCTTCGTTGAAACAAACAGTTATTCGCAGAGTTTTATGTGAAAAACCTGCTGGTCATGACCAACATTCCTCTTACCCGTCAGTCTTTTCGCCTCTCCTGTCCAACTTGCTGCGTCTTCGTTGTCCTCACAGTCAGAGTCACTTCTGCAGCTGCTATAAATCACTTTTGTGTTGTAATCCCTGTTGTCAAGCTGGTCCACGTTGGTCTTACAGGCAGATTGATCAGCTTAAGAGCTACTAGCTGCGTGGCTAACTGAGCTAACAAGGTAAAAGCAACTACTCGCTACAGCCAAAGAGAGCTTCATAAAAGAGTATATTGAGCAACAGTTGGGCATTATTGTGGTGAAATGCTGCCCTCAATCATTTTTTGACATTGCCCTTTTAAAGCAACAGTGATACTGAGACAAAATGTTTAAACACCATCTTCAAATCATACAGTCCCGATGCAGGACTGTATTCAGTGTGTTTTTTGTGAACAATCCTGCTTTTTTCTTTTTTTTAATTTTAAGGCATTTATTGGTTTCCATTCATTTGCTTAGGTTTTAAAAATCTCTCAGCACAATAGTGAAATTTACCTATTTGCAAGTCAAGTTCATTTCCAATTTAATAATAATTAATTTTTTTTTGTCCCCAAGCAATCAAAAAAAAAAAATCTGATACGTAGGTTTTACATTGACAAAAGTGAATGCAGATTTACATTACATTAGCATTTATTCACAAATTGTTTTGGCTATAAACCCTACATTTCCACTGGTGTGGTTGTATACATGCTAGGAATATTAGTATAGTACAACACCTGCTCCTAAAGTTGCTCTATGTCTCTACCTATATGTTTTAAAGTCTTTTCTCTTTCTTCCCTCTTTTATTATCTGTCCAGGAATTTGTGCAATGTGTGGAAAGAAGGTTTTGGACACAAAGAACTACAAACAAACATCTGTGTGACGGCCTGCTGATCAGAGAACAGTTCTTCGAGAGAATAACAGATGTGAGGATGAGACTGATGGTGCATGTTTGTCATCTAGTCCCATTTACAGTATTTGTCTTGTCACTGACAGCTATGACTCTTCACTGCTATTCTTCCCTGCTTTGTTTGAAAAAAGAAAGATTTAGAGGAAGCTCTGGCCTCTTCCTGTAGATTATCACATCATGAGATTGGAACTGTTAGTGGCCGTAAACAGGGAAGCATTGTTATCTCTAAACACCACCAGTTATCACCTGTTATCAAAGCAAGGCTTCAAGATTCCTTTGTATATTTTAAATTCAATGCTTTAACGTGATTCTTTGTATTTTAAAGGTTGATTTCTGTCTGTAATATTTCAAGTGTTGTGTTTTTGAGTGAATTAAAGCATTCTACACAAGAAATTTGACAGTGTATTTGTGCCTCTGCCTGAGGCTTTAAAGGGCACCATTCAGCCACCTACGCACAACATACCTATATTTGTCCTGTATCCTTGTATTATTGGTTCACTCTTACTTAATTACATCTGGAAACAGCATGCAGTGCAATCAACTGTGACCTCTCTCCCCCCCGGTGCTGTCAGAGATTGGGGTTGTAGTTCACAGGTTGTCTTACGTCAGGCTCCTGCTTTGATATTTAAAGGCCTTGCTCTCCCTCAGGCCTTCAACCACATGTGCACACACACTTATGCCTCATTATTGATTTATCCTGATGAAACCACAGCACAAAATCAGAACCAGTCTCCAGCTATTGCAGATAATAACAGTTGGTAATGTTCAGATTAAATCAAATGAGTCAGATGTTCAAGCCAATTTAGCAGAGTAACCTACTTAAGTAAGTAATTTAAAAGATGCACGTCTGTTTTGTTCACAAATGACTACAGAGACAGCCACTTACATAATGCTGGGTTTCCTAATTTTCTTGTTATTTCACTGCCCTTTAGTTCCTGGTAGTCTGTGTTTAGGCCATTCAGGGACATGAGTACAATGAAAACACAATCAAACCTGGAGCCTTCGTTGTCAATACCTTTGGATGATGTCTGACATCGATGCAAAATAAAGTTGAGAATCACCTAAAATAACTGTGAGCAAAGTTAATACTAATACTGATGATATATATTAGGACTGTTTCAGTCTTTGATATTTGCTGCACAGTTATTGTGGCCTCAAGAATTCACAGTGACAATAATATTGTGATATGTAAAGAAATTTATTTTAAAAAATGCTATCAGTGGAATTCATCAAGAATTTTTTTAACTGTTGTTTTATGGCTTTTGGCAAATGATGTACAACCAAAATACAAGTGTAGGGAGGTTAAGAGAGTCTGTAACAACCTTAAAGCTGAGCAAAAAGAACATTTTGTGCCACAGGTAAAACACTGAATTGTCCTCCATCACCACTAGCAGGTCATGTCTCCTTACTTTTCCTCCAGCCCCATTATCCAATTCAAATTTAAATTTGTCTAATAATTGGGTTTATGATCAACGGATTTTCTTTTATTCTAATTTCACGCACACAAATTGCCTCATGGGTTCACAAGTGACTGTAACCCAATGCAGTGGTCAAACATTTAATTACCTTTTTTTTAAATGACAAATTTAGTTGTTTTAAAGCTTATTTGAAAGAAAATATTCTACCCTCTTCATAAATTTTTCCCTTTCAAGTTCAATCCAAGTTTTTTCAAAATCATCCTGCCAAAATAAATCAGCATATTTATGACCGAGTACCTGCAAACTAACGACATACCCATCAACCTCTGCAGTACTGCGTGTTTAATGCTAATCAGAGTAGCAAATGTTGCGACAAAAACATGTGCGACTATGATGGAGAACTCTGTAAAAGTTGTTCACAATCTGTTAGATTTAATAGGAAACTCAGCCAGTGTCTTGTATGATGCCTTTAATACAACTTTGTTATTGATGTACTTTCTAAAAGAAAGATGACAACTTCGATAATGTTTCTTTCAGTTTATTTAAGCAAAGAATCTTAAAAATACATGTGCAGTTGTCATTGATAAAACCAAACAATCTATTCCACACGTCATCTATTTTACTCTTTGAACTACAGACAACATCGTTTGATTTGTATCTCAAAAATGCAATATATTACAAACACTTTATAAATGCATTTATAAATGACACAAAATTTGTTAAATAATTAAAATAAGATGACTTGAAGAGGGATGATAAAGCAAGGAAAGGTGTATGAACCATTTTGAAAAAAGGACCAATAAATTTCCTTCAAAAAAGAAGAATCTCTTGTGGATTGTCACATTACAGCATTGCACTTGGGTTATTTTACTTTGGAACAACAATATTGCTATCTAAAAGTGTGAAATATCTACCAAAGGCACCAAGAATGTGATTTTTGTATTTTCTTTTATGTTGTAAGTTGTTTCCCATACAAAATCTATCAGCCTTTCATGGTACAGAGTTGAGCTGCAGAGCTGGCTTGGATTCGGCATCAAGCAGCAGCTTCACGTTTCCTGCTGTTGGTTTGGGTGTTTTCTTGAAGTCACATGCGGCTCCACTGTGACTATAGAGCTTTTCTGTGTGAGACTATGTACAGAGGCTCAGGAGTGAATGGTGTATGACATTTGTTAAGCATGCTTCGACAGAGTCAGGAACTCCTCTCGAGTTTTGGGGTCCTCGAGGTAAACTCCCAACATGGTGCTCGTCACGGTGCGGCTGTTCATCTTCTGGACGCCACGCATGACCATACACATGTGCCTGCAAACACACATACACACACGGCTCGGGTTGCAGCAATTGACAAGCTTTGAGGAAGGTCTTTGACCTGCAGAAAGCATTCAAAAAGGAACTCCACCAAATTTATGCACAAGTCTTTTAATTTACTCTGAGGCTCGGGGCTTCATGAATCGCTACTAGCATGACACTGAATCGCGACTAATGTCCAGATTTGGACATTGGATGCAGGTTCTGCTGCATCGATTTTGGTTCTTTGTTTTTTAACTGATTATGTAAAGTCCGATATGCTAATCTGTGCAGTATCCTGTTAAACTGAGACTGTGTAGCTTTAGATGAGCAGCCAAACTGGCCTCAAGTGACAGTGATGGGCTTATGCTACAACCAAGCTTAACCTGGCTTATGAATGTTCATTATAAAGGATAAAAATATGCTAACATTAGCTTTGTTTAGAAACCAAAAAACAATTGGTCTTAATAAACCAGGTTAGGCCAAAGCAATAGTTTGTCGAAATGAGCAGAGGTTTCTTCGCCTATAAATTCAACTTTTCATTTTCAAAAGGAAAATTGTGTCAACTCTTTTAAAAGTTACACATGCTAATGCCAATTTTATTAATTCAATCCATGTTTCCCTTGTTTGCATCCTTTCCCTGAATCTATGGTTCCTTCACAGGAGAGACCCGACGACATCAAAGGTAAGAAAATGATTTGGGTAGAGAGGAAAAGAGGATATAAGTTTTTTTAAGAAATTAAATGTCCTTGTCTCTAATTCGTCATCTGAAGCGATTTATTATTCAACAATACAGGCTCTAATTAGAATGTCTTAATATTTGAAGAAATTCGTCAGTAGCCCAAATGTTTTATAGAAATGTGTAAATTATGTAGCTTTATCTTACAGCGATGTATTACATTAATATATATTACAGCTATATCTTACCCTTCTTCTCCTCTTGACTGTAATTTCATACTTTTAATAGAAATTAAAAAGGAAAGTAACAATTTATGAAGAGAAAAATCTTTCTAAAAAAAGCAGACAGTTATGGTTCTTTACTTAATTAACCTACAAACACAATATTAGAAGGCAAATATTACAATATAGTAGTATTCATACTACTATAACATTACTAACAGATTTTAAATAAAGAAATTTTTATGGGTCTCTTAATCAACATGCACAAAGGACGATCCTGTTTTTACCGGCACACAATGTTTTTGCTCAGCCTGGAATAAAAATCTGGATTAAGTAAGGAACATTCAAGTTAGGGAAATTACTTTTTTACCTATGACGTTGCAATATTGAAATCACAGGAATAATTATTATGAAGGTGGTGTGTGTACTTACGCTGCCTCAATGACCACTGCTACACCTTTCGGCTGCAGAGCTTCAGATATTCCCACGGCAATCTGCTTCGTCAGACGCTCTTGAACTTAAAGATACAAAATATGGATCTTTATAAACATGACTGCATGTTTTTGATTTCATGAGAAGCCTTTTGTTATTGCATAATATCTTTGGTTGCTTACCCTGAAGCCTTCGACTGTAGATCTCCACTATCCTGCAGAAACAAGAACAAAAGCAAAGCAAGAGGGACTGATTACAGATCAGATGTAATAATGATTAATCTTCTCATACACACACACACACACACACACACACACACATACAGTGGCATCAGTCCATGACTTCTGGCCCCTTTGCTGGCCATCCACCTTTACAAACTCATCATCTGTGAATGATTCACTCCACAGAAATCTCTGAATCTGTCGTGCAAGATTCAACAACAGCAGGTTTGTCAAAGAACCCAGTGACTCTTTTGCTGTTTTTCTTGTTTTGTTTGTTCAGAGATGATATTTTAGGAAAGGGAGAAACAGAGACAGACAGAGAGGCTGTGATAATAACTGCTGATTCCCACAGCGAAGGGATTTTCTCATGGCTCGAGAGCGGATAGAGTTTAGATTTGTGTCTGTGAGTGTGCTTGATGAGGGGACCAGATGATGGCTGCTGGGCTTAGACTTAAGCCTCCAGGTCAATGCACTGAGATAACAGAAGAACGCAGCCACCCGGCAATAACACCAGAAACATACAGCCACAGCGGTAGCAGGAGGGTGTAATGTATGTGTGTGTGCTGTGTTACCTTGCTAGCTTGCTCAGTCCCACCACTTTTTTGTTGGGAATATACCCGATGTGAACCTGGAGAGGGATGGCAGCCAGAGAGAGAAGAGGTCACATTATCAGAGCAAAGGATTGTAAATATTAGCAAATTCAATCCTTAGAAATACACACACACACACACACACACACAAGCTGAAACACGAGACTTAGACATCCTCATGCACCGGCTTGCACAAGTATAGCGTTTCAAGTCTGTTATTTGTTTTCAAGATCAATAATACTTGCTTTGTACCCAGACAAACTCCACGTGCATCACCTTTAAATATCATCTGATGGATAAAGACACACATGCTCACACACACACACATGCGCAGACTAACCTTGCCAAAAAAGGGGACCAGGTGATGTTCACACAGAGAAAACATGTCTATATCCTTCACGATCACCATCTCATCATGGTCTTCATCAAATATGGCATTGTTTAAGACATCTGCAGGCACAAACACACACACATACACATTTTAAAGCATATCATCGATTTAAATCATTCACAGAAACAAGATGACGTCTTCACTTATAGTGTTTCTTCCCTCTTACAGTCCAAAATCTAAGTCTAAATCTTTCTATTCAAAAACTAAATAAAAATCCTCACTTTTTGGCTGAACTTTTTCATTATGTGTTGTAAGAAAAAGCTAAAAGGACAAGCTGACTATTGCTTGTTTTTATATTCTGTACATTGACATCTTGCATAGCTGCTGAAATATAACAGTTTTGCAACAGCACTGTTAAAATCTAACTACATATGTGTGGAAACTTCTTCTTATTTTAATGTACATATAATGGAGTTTACATAAACTACATGGAGGTGCAGAAACATTAGATACACCTTACAGTTTAATGTTTTCCAGTGCAAACTTCACTACCACAAACTTTAGCTATTAAAACTGAATCAGCGCTTCTCAGGAACATGAAGTGATTTAGAGTGAGCAGGATTTTTTGTTTCCATAGTCACTGTTAGTTTATTATAATTTAATCGATATAAGATAAGAGAAAGAGGGGGCGTTTCGCATGAAACACTGTGTTTTAATTGCTGGAGAGCGTCTTCCAGCCCACAGAGGTGGACCTGTTCACTCACCGTCGATGGTCTCGTGGTAGCCCTTGGTGAGGAACTGCATGGCCTTGGCGGCGCGCAGCGGCGTGCGCAGCAGCCCCTGCCGGTCCGTGTCCTCCCCGAGCTCGCGGAGGATGCTTGTGTAGGCGACCTCGAGCGCAGGTAAGCGGGAAATGTCCTCAGCCTCTTTGCGGGACGTCTCGTGCTTGCGGTGCACGGAGGACTTGTTGGTGTCAATGATGAGGCCGCTGAAGCCGTTGTTGCGGTGGAACTCCTCCACGGCGTCGCTGACCATCCCGTTGCAGTGGCCGTTCATGTCTGGGCGCTTTTTGACCTTAGAAGAAGAGATGAAGCGATGAAGAGATGAAGAGATGAAGAGACGAGGAGAGGTCCCGGAGGTGAGTCGATCTGCTGGTGCACGAAGGGCTGCTCCTGTCACCCGGTGCACATCGCGTTTATAAAGCCCGTACCGGCGTGCGCATCAGCTGCCCATTCGCCAAGGTGCCGCCTACGTCAAACATTTGGACTAATTTCGTCAGCAGGGTTAAATGTCATCACCGAGCGCCCTCATCTCAAAGCAACTAATGCAGGCAACCGAATTTTCTGCATCCCATCACTTGACACCACTGTATCATCACTGGTTTAAATTGGTTTCAATTTAAGAGGTCAGCAGACGAATGACTTCACGTGGAGCTCACACAGGAACCGTATGCTTTTTAAAGCTCTCTAAAGTTGAACTTCTATGCTGCACAAAGACAGAAAGTCATGAAATGATTGATCAGTGTAGTCAATGAGAGAAATGCATATCTGTTATCAAGGGCTGTGCAGGTTGGTTGTTTGCATTGAGCAGAAAGTGTGAGTCTTTTCATATCAGAGCTGCAACTAAATGTGTTTTTCATATCAATCAAGCTGTTGATTTTTTTTTAAATTAATAGCTGATTGCCTGTCAAAATAAAACAAATGTTCAGTGGAATGTTACTTGAGGTGCTTGTACAAAACTTGAGTATTTTTATGCAACTTCACACTCTACTCTAATACACATTAGAGGCAAATGTTTTTATTCTCTTACAGTGTCTGACTGTTTTAGTTACTAGTTACTTTTCACGTTACCATTTTTCATACCCTTCTTAAGCAGTGAACACCATTTATCTTCAGTATTTTATTTTTTCGGATAAACTAGAGGATTAATTGTTCCTTTATGTACTGAGAAAATGTCTCCCCATAAGTTAAATAAGCTATTTGATTGGTTACATATATCTTAGAGAATATGAAGCATATGAGCATTAAGAAGCAAGTAAAGGTGTGAAAAATTAAGAATTCGGAGTGCAGTATGACAGCATTATTACATTTCTGGCATCACTTTTGAGTCTAAACCTCAGTAAACGACAGCCACTGAATATACAGCAGCTACATGCCCAGATGCCTTAGAAATAAAGCTTTTATTGTGTTTAAAAAAAACCCAACTCAGACGGGTCATGAGTGTGAGTTAGGAGCATCAAGTTGATTTCTATCAGCAAAGGGATTGTTTGAATCATGACAGACAAGCTCCTTAACCTCTGTTCAGGCTCAGAGTTGTTGTCCTGCTGCATGTGGTGTGTGATTATTATGGTAACTTACAGTCCATGAATTGGTGTGGAGGGACAGTTTTGTCCCTCTGCTCCTTAATCATCCACATAGAATTAGGATTCATTCATGTTGACAAGGAAGTTAGAAAACATGACCTCTTATTCCAGAAACTCAGAAAATATCTGAATCAAATTTGCTGTGGATTATAACATTAATTAGTCACACGGTTTCTTCGAATATTAAAATTTGCATTTGTTCTTGGAAAGTGGAATGAGATTTTTCACATATTTTCACACCCAGATATGCAGTCACCTTTTTTTTTTACCCTTCAGTCAACGGGACATTACAGATTTGACTTTACTGGGAATGTTCCCAGTCATTAACAACTAAACTTAGACATCCCATTTAATTGCATTTCTGTTCGATTGCTTGTAAAATAAAACTAAAGGCTGTGCATAATTTTCTTTCTAAGCTTCTTCTTTTCTCTCTCCTCACTTGTTTAACAAATGTTCACAAATTACTTATATCATAAATCTGCCTGCTGCATTCATTCTCTCCTGGCAATATCAATGTCTGTTGACACCTACAGGCAGAACCAATCATTTTTAATCAAATAATCAGATGTAATGCAAAACATGCACAAATAGAAGATTTCACTTCCAAAAATCTAATCATAAAAAGCAAGGAATAACATAATTTAATGTCTCTCTTAATGTTTTTTGGTTAGAATATTTGATTATTTGAGTTACTTATTATCTGTGGTGGCCTGAGGCAATACATTTTTACAATTGCTAGGTATGGATTTAAAACCTTTTATGAGTTGCACAGAAATCTGAACTGTTCCTATTTATACTTATTTATTTATCTGTTTCTCTAATTTATATATTCATGTATTTATTTATTTATTTCCCAGTTTATAACTATCAGGCTAATGCTCAACACTCTGGTTAAAACTACTCTCTAAAAAGTAAATAAAAAGCCCAGATCAGAAGTTATTTTTTCTATTTCACCCTGTCGTATACATGCACATCATCACAATAATAGTTACAAAAAACATCTATTTAAATATTTAAAACGTCCGTGTGTTTCCTTTTTTTAGTGGCTACGCAGTGCTTGGGTGCAGTGACATTTCTGTATCGGTGTGTGGCAGCAACGCACCAAACTGTGAGTGTTCTCCTGGAAAGAAGAAGAAGAAGAAGGTCATTTCCTGTTGTGCTGCAGAGGTGGCGGGAGATTCCAGCATGGCGGTGCAGCCAAAACACAACCTGTCCATGGACAGTGCAGCCGAGCACGGCTTTCTAAGCTTCATTTTCTCCATGCCGGAGAAACCGGACACCACTTTCAGAATATTCGACCGTAACGATTACTACACCGTTCACGGAAAAGACGCGATATTCGCGGCGAAGGAAGTTTTCAAGACAAATGGGGTCATCAAATATTTGGGCTCAGGTAATCTTGAGCTAATGAAGTAGCTTAGCTAGCTGAAGCTTGCTACTGCAGATTAATCCCAACTGGTGTCAGGGCTTATGTTAGCAATTTAGTTAATCGAGTTGTGTGCTTTTTCTCCTATTCAGATTTATGCTAATATGGCCACAAATGCATCCATGCACGCATTACTGTGTTGCTACATGTTGAGCTTTGCAGAAATTCAAGGTGTCCAGGAATAATGTGCATGTGCTGGTCTGATGTTGCAGGGAGTCGCAAGCTGGAGAGTGTGGTCCTGAGCAAGATGAACTTTGAGGCCTTTGTGAAAGACTTGCTGCTGGTGAGGCAGTACAGAGTTGAGGTGTACAAGAACCACAGCAAGAGCAGCAAAGAGCACGACTGGAAGATCGAGTACAAGGTAGTAAAATGATGCACGAGGAGTGTCAGTGTGGTTAATGTGTGTTTACAGATCTGTCGTTGTAAATACAGGTCAGCAAAGAGCAGGATGTTCAAAGAAAATACGTGTATGTTATGTATAAAAAACATTAAATTTATTTATGTCAATGGAAGAGAGAGAAAAGTTGTAAATATTTTTACATGAATGTCATAAGCAATAATGTTTAAGGTGCTATTTTCTAGCTATTTTGTATATATTATAAATTAAAAGCAAGATTGTAGCTACAGTTAATTTTAGTCATCACCATCTGGTCACACTTGGATGACATTAAAGGGTGAGACAGTTTCGCAACATACCATGATAACTTTTTTGCATATTCAAAATAATGTGCTTTTCAGTGACAGCAAAAAAATGCACAAAGTCTTTCCTCACATACTGTTATTTTAGGAGGCCATGCTGTTATTTTAGAAAAAAATGTTTATTTGATGAACACTTGGAACATTAATTTTTTTAAAATGACAGATATATCCTGTAGACATTAATACAGACTGAAAACAGAGCTAGAGGAATTCATTTACTGGATGTAAACTTGCCAAAAAGGAGACTCTAAATGGATAATGTTTATCAGTAACCACTGGGTGTGTGATGAGGTAACTGTTTGCAAACAAGTGTATCATCATCTCTCTTAACTGTCAGGCTTCTCCAGGAAACCTGACTCAGTTTGAAGAGGTTCTTTTCGGTGGTGGAACTGGAGCAGAGGGTTGTGCAGGAGTTGTTGCAGTGCGGTTCGCCACAGGAGCTGACGGACAGCGTGTGGTTGGAGTCGGCTATGTGGATGCAGCCCAGAGGAAGATGGGAGTGTGTGAGTTTCCAGACAACGAGATCTTCTCCAACCTGGAGTCTCTGCTTGTCCAAATCAGCCCTAAAGAGTGTCTCCTAGTCCAGGGTGAAGGCAGCACTGACAGCAGTAAACTACGTGAGGTATGTTTTAAACTCCATGTGGAAAAAATTTCATTTCAGATTAACATTTAAGCGACTGGAACAGGCTAATGTTTAGACTAGAAGTCTTGTAACATAAATTTTTCTTCATGCATTGTTATTCCCCTGAGAAATCATTCATCCAAACGGCTGTCTTGTTGACACCCTCTCTGTTAGAGAATTTTTTTTTTTTTAATCTAATGTGATAAAAGTAGCATGTATCTGGGTTTTAGGCTTTTTTCGGACAGATGACAGTAGTACATTAAAAAAAGCGCTTTATTCAGTCTAATCGATGTTTAACTTAAACTGATCTTCCTGGGTTTTGTTAAAAGTCTCACTGGTACCTGAAACAGATCCACCACCACCAATGCAGGCCTGTTTTCATTCTGAACCTCAACTAACAAAGGTACAGTGTTAATACATGATGTGATTATGTTGTAAAAGTTGTTATGATGTGTTTATGTAGGTGGTTCAGCGTGGCGGTGTGCTGGTTTCTGACAGAAAGAAAGCAGAGTTTAATAGCAAGGACATGGTTCAGGATCTCAACAGGCTGCTGAGGGCCAAGAGAGGAGAGACTGTGGCGAGCAACACTCTGCCTGAGCTGGAAAAACAGGTAAATAATGCTAAAGCTAAGACCGACTCACCTTGTAAAACTTAAAAAACTTTTAAAAACAACGCTTCCATCTTTTGTCTTTGAGGATTTCATACACGAAACACCTCTGGTTTCATTCACAGGTGGCCATGTCGTGTCTCGCTGCTGTGGTGCGTTTTCTTGAGCTGCTCTCTGATGAGTCCAACTTCAACTCCTTCAGTCTGACCACTCTGGATCTGGGTCAGTACATGAGACTGGACAACGCTGCTGTGAGGGCTCTGAATCTCTTCCAGGTCAGTCAGTTCCTGCACACAAGGTCATAAGAGCTCACCTTTACCAAATCACAATAGGAAACATGTCATAGCTCCTGGCTGTAGCTTTATGTCAAGAGAACTGTCCCATATTTTCTCATGTTTTGTGTCAAATGGGGACAATACTTTGAAACTGGCGCAGTACTGAGTGAAATCACTGTAGCCGGAAAACC
>JAPZDV010000014.1:6067201-6093531 GCA_029814665.1 Acanthurus lineatus
GAAGTTCACCACTGGGACTTCAGAGTTTCTGCAGTTTGCCTCTGTGTTGGGGGGGGGAAAGGGGGGGGATGCTAACCAAAGAAAAATAATAATTATAATTATAATAATATATAATAAAATAAAAGACATTCAAATACAGTCAGCTTCTTGCTTGAAAATACAAAACTACATGAGAAAGCATTGAAATAAAATCCACTGATCAGAACATATATTTTTTTTTTAAAAAAAGCCCAAGTGCTCCATCACACACACAATCTTGCTCTTTATCCACACACAACAGAGCAACATCCGCTCATCGTTGCCTAGTTACAACTGCCTGTGCAGCCAATGGGGATGGCAGCTGCGAGGAAGCAGGAAGTCTCTTTGACGGCAGTTCTTGTGAAGAAGATGAAGAAGAAGTAGAAGTAGAAGAAGGAGGAGAAGTGGGCTGGGAGCTGAGGATTAATGGTGGGGGGGAGGGAGAGTGGGGTTTGGGGAGTGGGGGTCTTCACACGCTGCCAAAGGGGCGCAGGGCGCTGTTGGCAGCCCCTTCTCTTGCCATCTTCTCTTTGTACACAGACTGCATTAAGAATTACTAGAGTGAGGAATCTCTTGTGGCCTTTCTGTCAGTCTACCCTCAGCTCCACTGCTCCCTCTAGTGGAGTCTGCCTCCATTGCAGCCTGTCTTACTGCAGCAGGCAGGAAGCTGCTTCCTCGGCAGCCTCTTTCACCTCGATCCCGTCTGAGAGCGCCGCAATCGCAGAGTCTCTCTGGGTCCTTATGGCTGCAAGTGGATGTGTATGTGTAACTGTGTGTATGCATGTGAGTGTGTGTATGTATGTCTGTGTGCAATTTAATGTGTTTGTATGCTTATGTGAGAGTAACTAGACCGGATGCCTTCAGTTATGTTGCAGCGTGTTGGACTCGATGGGCGGCGCTGAGTCATACAGAGTGTCCGTGTCGTGTGTGGGCTCTCCGGCCAGCGTGCACGGGTTGGACAACGTTCCCGCTCCGCAGTCACAGAAAAACCTAAAGGGAAAAGATATTAGAGATGATAAACCAGAATTCGTTCCTCCTTCAAACACAACTGATTTTTTTAGGAAAAGATCAAGTGTAATGAACCAAATGTTTCATACCGATCGTGCCGTATAAACTCTACATCGTGCCCTTGGTGGCACTTTTTGATGCAGTTTACACAGATGGCGTTTCTATCTGTTGTATTACAGGTGTGACATCTGGGAAAACAAGACAAAACTGATTTATTTATGCAGCACAATGAAGAGAATGAGAGAGAGAGAGAGAAAAAAAAATCAAATATGAGACAATTTATATTAGGCTATTATGCACTGATGAAAACACATTTAAGAATATTATATTTATTTTGTATGGCAGGTTCCCCTTAGCCCTACAAATTAATTTTACCAACATCATTCAGTGCTCTTATCTGACTTAGCTCACCTGTAGAAGTCGTGCATGGGGTAACTGGTGTAGCTGGAGATCTTGTAGAGACACTGTCCTCTGCTCACTGCCTTCTCAATGGCATCCTGGTTATTCAGAATCTTATTATCTGATAGATAAGAGACAGGAAGTAATCAGAGAAGTGATACAACCAGCTTGTTACCTGACCAGACAAAGCTTCACTAACCATAATGCAACTAGTTACCTTTCATGGTGACGTTGACTCCAGAGGCCAGAAACAGGCCTCCAAAGCGATTGTTGAAGATCTGGTTGCCCTCCAGCGTGGCTGTGGCATGGTTAGTGATTTCAATACCTGGAAAAGAAAAAGATTATCAGTGAAAAAAGGAGATACAGCAGAAATTGAGATGTTATGTGTGCAAATATGAGGTTGATAAATGTTAACCTGCAGCGAAGCCGTCAAAAATGCGGTTCTTGCGGAGTATTGGATGGCTGTTTGTGCTGATTAGCACACCAGCCTGAGCGTTCCTGAAGATGTCATTCTCCTCCAGCAGGCCTGCAAAAACAAACAGATTTCATGGTCAAACCTGATACATAGACAGCAGCAAAATCACGAGAGCAAACACAAAGCTAACAGGTAAACAAGTGCTCTGATTAAGTACGTGAATCTAAACACTGAAGATCAAAAATAGGTTCATTGTACAACTATGGTTCAGACATATTAAATAAAAAAGGAGGAAAATCTCTGGTTGTTAATATGTTAAAGTACCTCTGCCTCCATTGAAGATGCAGATGCCTCCATCTCTGCCATCATGAATCTTATTTCGTCTCAGCGTCGGGTTGCTGTCTGTCTTGATCCACACTCCGGCCATGGCGTTATCAAATATCTCGTTGTCTTCGATGAACCCCAGACCTGTCAGATTTAACAGCAGGATTAGACAAACAAGCCCACAAACATCTGAGACCAACAGAGTGACAGCATGGAAAACACAGACCTGAGTTGTAGACTAAAATCCCTCCATTCTGGCCTCCCCATATCTTATTGCGCCTGATCTTTGGGTTGCTCCCCGTCCTGTTGAGAATCAACAACAATTATTTGAGTTGAAAGAAGAGGAGAAATATTTTTATCAAGCAATTTTTAATGTAGGATCATCTGATATAAAAAATGTTTCATTTTATTAAGTGATTTATCCGGTAGATGAAAGTAGTCATTACCTTATTTGTACACCAGAGTACATGTGATTGTAGATGTCATTGTCTTCCAACACACCATGCCCGTTGTCATAGAAATACACACCAACCTTAAAACAGGACAGATAAGCATGCAGTGATTAAATATACACGTAATTTTTCCTAAAATTGTAATTTTTCTTATTGATCACAGGGGAGGCTGAGTAAACTACAGACAGTCTGATAGTTTGATCATTCTTACAAACACAGTATTGTTCATACCAATTTTAGCTTATGGAAGCTTATAAACTGTTAATCACTTCATTGCAGCTGCCTCTTCTGACACATCATCATCACCACAGTGTCACAGGAAAGCTGAACTGCAAGCAGGACTTTAGCAGATTTTAATGGTAATATGGATTAACTACCGGTATGTTAATTTTACCTGTTTGCCACTGTGGATGCGGTTCTTGCGGAGGACTGGAGTGCTGCCTGTGGTCACCCAAACTCCAGCCAGCGTGTTGCTGTAAACCTCATTCTCCTCGATCACCCCCTGGCCTTTCTCATGCTGAAACACAAGGCAGGATGAGCTGTCAAACACCTTTGACCTTGGCTTCTGGCTAGAAATGGTTTATATTTTGACCAAATATCACACAGAAGTTTTAAATAAATCAAAAAATGTATTTACCACGTAGATGCCCCCATGCTGACCATCATGGATCTTGTTGTGCCGCACAATGGGGCAGCTGTTAGTTCGGATCTGGATTCCCGCCAAGGCGTTACCATAGATGTCATTACTTTCTATCAAACCCCGCCCATCTCCAAATATGTAGACCCCTCCTTGGTTACCATTGAATATAGCATTTCCCCTGGAAAAAAAAAATCTCACTCTTAGATAAATATGAAAGACGCTAATTGTTAATTGAATTGTCATTTTTGCACCCAATGACTATCCAAACAGCCTTCATCCCTTTACAAATGCTGTCCTGTGTGACATGTTCTCACCGTATCGTCGGGTCACTGTTGGACGTGATCCACACACCAGCAAAGTTATTAGCATAGATTTTGTTCTCTATAAATTGCCCCCGGCCCTTCTCATGGACGTAGATGCCTCCTGTTTGGCCATGATGGATCTCACAGCGCACCACTGTGGGGTTGGCGTAGGCCTTCACCTCAAAGCCTGCTATACGGTTTCTGTGGATGTTACAGTTCTCAAAGTAACCCTGAAACACAGGAGAGGACTTGTCAGATGATTTGTGATGTTTTATTGAAGCAATAATGTATAAAATGGTTGATGTGTATTTACCATGCCGTGATCAAAGGTGAACACTCCGACGTCCCTTCCATGGTGGATGTGGTTTCGTCTAATAATGGGATTACCGTGGTTTTTTACCCAAATTCCAGCTAGCGCGTTGTTGCTGATTTCATTGTCTTCATAAATTCCCTAAAACAGGAAACAAGACATTGAGTCAGAAGCAAAGAACATTTCAGTGTGTATTATTTGTGCATTTACAGCAAACTATTTGTTGTACCATTCAGGGAAACATATTTTGTACCTGTGCATGATCCGTGATGTACAGTCCTACGTTCTCACAGTCACTGATGTTGCAGTGTTTGATGGTGGGACACGCTCCTTGGCCACTCACACACACTGCTGAACCAACTAAGCATACAAGAAAACATAAGAGTCAAGAGACAAGTGGGGCTGCAGGTAAGAATCACTTTCTCTGTCTAATGACCAACATTCATTAAAAACCTCAAAAAAACATCAAATCAGCTAATACACGAACAGATAAAAGCAAGCAAATCCTCACTTTTGAGTTAATGGAATTTGTTTAATTAAGACTTAAATTGATATAGAATTAATTAATTAATTTCAATGATTAAATTGCTGTTGATTGACACATGAATGACGTTGATGCTATCTGAAATAAATTATCGCAAATTTTAAATGTATATTACTCAAGTTATAACAAATAAAGTAAATGATGTGATTATTATGTTTTAAAAAGGTAAAAGTCCATTTCACACACTAAATGTACATCTCATTGATGTTACCTCAGATATGACATTTTATTAGCGGCAACTAATGATTATTTTCATGACTGATTAATCTACAGAATATTTTCATGATTAATCATTCAGTTGTTGAATCTGTAACATGTGAAAAAAACTGTCCCAAAAGCTCGTCATAAACTCCCTGAACAAACTGAATCATGGTCAAACATTTTCAAATTGCCCCTTATGTCCAACCAATCCACTCAGACCCAAATAGTCATTATTTACTATCATAAACATAAAGAGAAGAAGCAAATCCTTCCTTCTAATAAACCAGAATCACTAACAGTTGGATATTTTGCTTGAAAAATGACTTGAACTATAAATCATTTTGCAAAGTTGTTGGCAGCTAATTTTCTTTCAATCACAGATCTGTTGCAGCTTTAGCTCCAAATGACATAAACCAAGTGTCAATACTCGAGAGGTGGTGGTGTTCTTTGCAGTGCTGCCACTGACTTTTCCAGATTTCGATTGCTGCAATCCAACAACCTCAAGTTTTCCATCAGAGAGAACAAACTGTCATAACAAATGCAGTTGCCAAAAAATTACAGCTCTGGGTCCAAGACCCACATAACAAATTTAGTGTCCATCAGGGGACATAATGAGCACACTGATCATAAAGTGATAAACCAAATTTAGAGACACAGTGAGCTTTGGAAACTATTGAAAAACCATAGCATAACCATAACTGTACCCACACAAAGAAAACTATAGAATAGCCCTGCAGTAAATGCTACTTTTGTGAAGCTTATGTTGGATCCGTTAACAAGGCACACATTCAGTTCAGTTATTTTTAAAAGCTGAACAGGTACAGATGTTCATCCAGCAGCCAGTGGCCAGCGTGTGGTACCTGTGCATGTGGAGCGGATGATGCAGTGGTCGATGTTGGGGCTGCAGTTGACGGTGATCTCCAGACAGTGGTGGGCGTTGTGGTGCTGCGCTGACTTATCATCAGGATTAAACTGAGAAGAGAAGGGCAGCAGAGGTCAGACAGCGGCTGCGCTTACTGACAACACATCAAGCTTCTTTCCGCCCACCACATCCACACTGGACTCTCCTGACTGGAGGCATCAATGCCACTAATACAATCCTGATTTACCAGGAAACGGTGACATCATACATAGCAAGAGACTTAAAATAATAAATAGGATGTCATACAAAGGAAGATTATTTTGCAGCTGATGAATTTGCAAAAGATGGGAAACCTTGACAGTTATATTCTTTAATAAAATTGCTTCATAACTTAAACATGGACATTGCTGGTTTAGTTAAAACCAACCTGTCCTGTGTAATTTCGATTGTAGGATACTGAGTCAATCTTGATTAAATCTGCAAGTTTATTTAAAAAGACATAAAAATCAAGGGGAAGATGATGTCTTTGTTTACCTTGATGGTCATGTATCCCACATAAGCATCCTCTGAGCCCTCCATGAAGACAAAAGTTGAGTCCCGAGTATTTTCTATCACCACCTTGTCTGCTACTTTACCAGGAGCTGAGGGGAAAAAGAGAAAAACTTACTGTCATTCAGACATCAAACACAGCTGAGTGTGTATCTTTTAGAGGAGATATTGACTGCATGCGGCACAAGCATCACTGCAATGTCTTCAGTGCTTTTCAGTGAAGGCAACATGCTTACCTGCACCAATCATGGTGATGGGCGACTCTATGTAAATCCACTCGTCTGTATAAATGCCAGAGTGGACGAAGATAAGACCGTCAAAGTGGGCCTCCTGTACTCCACCCAACGCATCCTCAATGGTGTCGTAATACTGTGGAAGAAAGGTGCAAACATTATAGACACAATGTACACACAACGTACACACCTAAAATTTATTGGAGGGCCACCGGGAGTGGAGGGCAGGTGTTTACATTAGCTGTGCTTTGTATACATGTCGGTACAATGACCAGTAAAATAAATCCTGATGGCAGGTAAGGAAATTAGCAACAGCCAGGTGCTGATGGAATATAAAACTGGCAGGTAGATTTCACACACAAAATAAAGATTTACTATTAAGTGGCAGGTGAATTTGAAAGATAAGTGTTCACATTTTAGTTAATTTTCTTTTCTCCCTGAAGGGATTCTTTTGAGTTATAGAGCTCAGACTTACCAACATATTCTCTCTTCCTTTGTATCTGCCTGGGTTACTGTAGAAATGCTCAGCAAAGCCTGGTTTTACATGGGCACCTTTGTACTGTAACACAGGAAACACCATAGTCAAAATACATTGCATGTGATCAAACATTAGCGTGGGCCCAACAGACCCAGGCATCACAATAACCTTTTCCAACAAAGATGCAAAAAGTTTGACTCAGGCGTGTAATTTCATTAGGTGCTAAAATAGGGTTTTGGAATTAAAAACATGAGTAAAAATAATGCGCTCACAAGAAAGCAACACAGAACGTTACAAACTAAACCAGTGTAAATAAGCAGTTCCTGTGACCATTAAAAACAAAGCAATGTTTACTTGGCCCCCTGTTGCCTATGCATGACCATTTTTTCACAGTTACTGAAAAGGTAAACTTATCTGAGAAGTCAGTTAGAAGAGCAGGTCAAAAGTTACCCATAAATACATGAAACGTGCAAACCAGATACCACAGAACAACAACATATGGAGGAAAACAAACCTCTAAATATTACAAGAGTAACAGAAGCAGCAGCGATACACAGTATTCCTTCATTTCTAGACATTTTAATTACAAGTCACAAGTCACTAACTGTAATGAGTAAAACTTCTTCAAAGACTAAAGAGTCAAGTGATCAATTAAAAAAAAAAACAACGAGGTGTGATCACGGTTGTTTTCAGTTTAAATTTTTCTACATTATGATATTAAGCCAATATGTTTTTCTTCCGTTAGCCTGAAAATGATGCCTAGTCTAAGAAAACCATGTCAGATACACCTTCAACAATGGAAAAAAAATCATTAGCACTTGTTAACACATGATTTTATCCTACACTTTAAAATAGATATAATTAACATTCATTTACAGGCCAAATGACACTGCAGTAGTTACAGGTGTTTAATGGCTCCTGCTCTAATTGGCCATAATGAATATGTCACCTTGTTGGACACATTTCAATCTATTCTGGTGTCATGCTGACACCACACTGAATTTTAACATTCAACAACGTGAAACAGAGACATTGTTCTTCAAATAGTGCAAGATGCCACACTGGCAAGACAGCAAGGTAGGAGAGTTTCTCCTGTCTGGAGGGGAAGAGGATTTAAGAAGACAGTTTACTGTCACTCAGAGACACACAATATGGATACAGATATTTGATTTGCTCCTGAACATTCTTCTGTTGGTACTGATATTCAAGACGGACTTAAGTATAAGATTTTAACAAAGTAACCACTGTGACATTGTCACTGGTCTCCATGCTGTTTTCTGCTGGTATCTGGTTTCCTGTGTGATCATGAAGTCAAATGTGGCCACATCAGAAAAAGATAATAAACCTATAGAAAGGCAACCTTGTAAACTGGCAGTGAGACAGAAGTCACTTATTTTTAGCCACTTTACCTGTGTTTAAAAGACATGCATTTGTGCACTAATTCTGGGTTTATAAATAGCTAAAATTGGATAATGACATTAACTTGATAGTATGGAATTTTACACATTCCTATTCCAGTATTTGGACAGACATTTAGAACGACAGTGATCACATGCACACATATGAAAAAAATTTTTCACAGGCTGAAATTAAAACATTAATTGTGAGACTGAACTTGTGAGAAATAAAAAAAATTTAAAAAATAAAACCACAAAGGAGCAGAAGACAAAGGAATCTAACAGCTAATGATCATGAACATTTGACCAAAATGTCATCCATGTACACATGCTAAGAAACAGCTTTTAAGAAATTCTGAATGCGTGGCTTGTTTGTGTAGGTGTCCAAAAATGATGTGATTGAAAAAGCACTTAAGTAAGAACCCTTTTGAAGTCTTTGAATACCGTTATTGTTCATTTGAGTGCTTACTGTTGCTTAATCAAACACATTCTCCCAACCGCTTGTTCATGTTATCTAGTCAAGTGGTAGCCAAGCTTTCATCTCTCCAAGTACATAGTGACATTTTGAAATTAAATATACATACCTTGATTTGCTTTCTGATGTGTGTGTGTGTGTTAAGGTGTTAGCTTCATGGACAGTGTTTGTCCTATGTTAGATATTAATGCCTTATTGATTGGCATGGATTTAATGCAGAATCACTGACTTTGCAGAGGTTTCAAGCAGTACTGAGAGCAATTTCTTCTTCACAGTAAAGCATCATACAAAAATCAGTAAGTGCAGACTCACCAGCTGCTGGAAGCTCTCTTTCCAAGGGTTTGGGTGTTCATGCTCCTCTGGGCTGACCTGGTAAAATCTGCCTGGCTCAGGGTGCATCATGGGACGTGTGTACTCAAACACCTCCATGTATAGACGCTTCCTAGAATGTGAAATATCACATAAAACTATTTTAAGTTGATCTGCTTTTTAATACTGTTGAATGAGTTTCTTTCTGCCTGCACTTACCATAGGATGGGGTCGTTAGCTAGCTGGCTAAATCTCTTGCAGACACAGGCTGCCTGACATAGGTCCTGTTCCAGTAAGTAGGAAAAGATCTTCAAAACAACCTCATCTGGAAGCTTCTGCTGCAGATATTGCTCTGCTGGTGCTGCTAAAAACACACACATTCACAATATGAGCTCTAGGAAATATCTTTTGATCCTTACCGGCATACATAGAAAAATCTATAAAGATTTAAAAATAAAAAGGTCTGACACTCTCCTTTGCCCAGCTGGAGATTAAACACACACCTGGCAGGTCGTGGCTCTTACCGGACACTCGTGCCCGCTTGGCTCGATGGCCAAAGGCCTCTGTTGATGAAGTGGAAGCTCCCTGGAAAAAGAGGGGAAGCAGGATATCAACTTCATGCCAAGATTCAAGCACTAAGTAATCAACGGGGAAATTTACTGCTCTGTCATGAAATCATCGTTCCTCCAGGGGAGAAAACACAGTCAATCAGCAAATCTCTTGCATACACACATTCAAGTTTGAGGACATGCATACTGCAGTCAAAACATAAACGGATGCACTGAAATGGCTCCATCTAACCTCCATTGGTCCCTTGCTGGGACAGGCAGAGGCGGTGGCAGAGGCAGCAGCGGTTCTCTTGGGAAGCAGGGTCTTGCGTCGAAGTTGGTAGGGACTGTTCTGAGCTCCTGGACCAGACTCCTCAATAGCCATCTCTGCTGCAGCTGCTGCAGGAGCCTCCTCATCTGGACAGAAGGACAAACAAATTTCCACCACACTCACCATTTTCAAAACAGGCAATTCAATGCACAAAGCTGCAGTATTAAGCAAGGCCTTGCAAATTTAGGAAAACACCATGAGAAATACAATGATCTCTCTACTGCTTGATTACACGACTACAATTTCTCCAGTAATTGCAGCTAACACTTAAACCCCTGACACTCTTCATCATTAATGATACAATGGTGTGCATTCAGCTCACATGCAGTATTCACACTGCGCAGGCTAACAGACAAGGTAATAGTTGGTAAGGCAGACAAAGGTTAGTGATTGATAATGGCAGATGCACCCCCTACAGTCATTTTACCAGTCTTTCATGTCTACTCAATTTCCACTGATATCGGGCAGTGTGCAATAATGTCTTGATCTTATGTGAGCAGAATTAAACTCATCTTTTATGGTGCTGTCAAATAATGGGCCGCAGCTCAAGTCGATCAGACGTGCGGCTAATGGCTAAAAACTGAACTGCGTAGCTGGTAAATCCGCGGTGTAAACAAATCAAGCTACGGCTAGCAAGCACCGCCAACAGGGAAGGGGATATGAGCTCAATCTGCTCGCTGCGTTAGCTTTAACAAACTACAGACAGAAGCGCAGCAAATGGACACAGTGAATTCATCCAAATCGCACCGTATCATCTATCACAGCTGATCTGCTTGGCCTCTTGAAGCTGGGGCAGCTAGCTAGCATTGCCCCCATTCGCTGCTAATGTTTTTGTTAACGTTACACCCCAAAAATGGCAGTCCAAAGACACCGCAGATTTACACCCTCAGAATCGGTAGTGACAGCTGGGAATGCAACGGCCGAACAGACACGCAGATTGTGGTTTGAGCGTGTGAAGCCGATCCCTTAGCCTCCAAACTGAGGTTGCCTGAAAAAGACCTATTAATGTTGACCGTATAGCGACATACGCATTACGTTTGGCGAAGACAACCCCCAACATCCACATAACCCTGGTAAGCTAGCTAGCTAGCGGTGTTAGCTAGCCCGAATCACTCAAGCCAAACAAAGCGCGGCCTGGCCTAAGCCACAGAGCAAGAAGCCTCGGTTTTTCCTGCTGTACCTGCCGTCGCTAGGAGTGGAGAACAGACGACTAGCCAAAAACGAGGGGTTATGAAAGGACTGTTATCGCCTGTCATGGCTTCGTCTTGACTCATTAGCTGACCGCGGCCTAGCTTACCTCTATCCCCGTTGTTCCGTTCGGGCTGCACCGGGCGCGGCCTCGACACTCGCCTGGGTCTCCTGTTGGTGGCTCTGACGGAGTTCATCTGGGGAGTTGGTTGTTGAAAAATAGACTGCTATCCTCGACCGCCCGCTTCTAAATTTAGCCCCTCGACCCAAACTACCACCCGGACGGCCTTTTCCCAGATACACCCAATCAACTGCGATCAAAAACCCGCTGGTATTTGGGGTGTAATCGCTGTTTTTTCTCCGTGGTGTTACAGCTCCCCCCGTATCGCTGCTTGGTGCCAGCTCCGTGTAGCAGGAGGAGCCATTAACCCACACGGGAAACAATCGCGAGAAAAAAAGAGCAGGGTGTCCGCTTGACCAATCATATTTGGCGTTTTATAATGTGTTCCTGCAGCGACCAATCAGGGACTTCCTATTATAGGACTTGACAAACCTTTCTGTTGGGGTTCGGGATCGGTCAAGCGGCGATTTGATCAATGCGTGAGCGCACCAATGGACTCTGTAGTCGCCAAAATAGAATAATGTACATTTTGCAGCCCTGACTGCATTGTCACACGCACATAGGGACTGGGTTATTGCATTTTCAGTGGTTATATTTTGTAACTCTGTGTGTGTGTGTGTGTGTGTGTGTCACTTTGACAGTATTAAATGTTAAACATATTTTGACATCCACCTTAGACAAGTCTTACCATGTATTAATCAACATAGACATTTTAATCAACCTTGTATTTATCTCAATTTTCCTCCTATCAAATTGAGAATTTACATTTTAGTTTATTTGCCATAAATCATTTTAAATGTAGGTGCTAAAACATACTGCGCACATGAAGGGAGAGTCTTCGGTCATATTGACTATTTTTACGTTTTCTCACTGAAATATCTTTAAAATGGAATTGTGAACGTAAAATAAGATGCATAACTGTTGAGACAAAACAGATAAATTACTAAAAAGAACAACCTAAAGTTCACTTTCAAAGCCTTTCAAACGTTTATTCTATCCTTCATTTTCATAATTAAATGATTAATTACTTATTTAAATACAGAATGGCTAACTGGGAACAATTTTTGTTTGTTTGTTTGTTTTTATTTTTTTTAACTTGTCATTAGAATACAAACTTAGATTTTTTAAATTTATAATCAGCTAAATTAAATGCTTAACTGAGCAATAATGTGCAGGAATCCATTTTTAACTCACCTGACTGCAGGCTGAAACTAAACCCCAGTCTTTTCTTTTTCTCAAGATTAAAGGAGGTGAGTGAGTTTTAAATTACAGATTTTAGGTGAAGTACCTCATATATTATAATAAACACATTTAGTCAATTAGTGTCATTTTATGTAATTGGACCACCAGAGGGCAATGTTTGGCTGCAAACAGTTAGGCTATGATTTCAAAGCATTACACAACATTACAGTGAGACTGTTTTGTTACATTGGTACAAGGTTTTATGAGAAGCTTGATTTTTTTCCCTTCACTTTCATCATATTGTGTGTGGATGGTTGGAAGATATTGCCTTTTCTAATGTGGTCTAGATTGTTTCCAGTGGAGGAGAAATATAGGGAGGTGTGACATACAAGAAATTAAGGTCATCATGATGCCCTGAATGTTATAACTAAACATATTTTTTTTCTGAAAAAAAAAACAACAGAACAATTCTTTAAGTGCCTTAGACTAAGATTTAGCCCTACCAGTTGTGCATGAGATTGTATCAGTCTACATTTGAAGTCAGCCATGTTCAGAAATAACATTATTCCTTGCTGGAGACAGTGGCAATGATATATGCAATCATTCTCTGTGTAAAATCAGATAACAGTGATTGTGTGGTGTCTTGCTATGAGTTATTTTTTTAAAAAGGCAATGTTGGGAAAAATGCTGCTGGCTTTTAAGAAGGAGAAAAAGACATTTTACTTTTATTGTTTCTGTTAAAACTCAGCTTCCACAAAGATGTATGTTATGGTGTCTAAATTCATTTTGCCTCAAGCTGAACTACAGTAAGGGTTTCCTTTATGTCCCCATCAGTTGTTTTTGTGCATAGTGTCTGCTGAGCAGTGGTGGAAGAAGTTGTTAGATTTAATTTATGTACTGTGCAGGTACTCTAATACACGAACAAGTCCTTTGTTCAAAACCTTATGTAAAAATGAGTTATTAGCAAAATTGAGTCAAAAGTAAAAGTACTCATTTTATAAAAAAAATCTTTCTGGCAATGTCATTGCTATCATATATGTTTTTTTTTAATTAAAGTTACTTTTATATTAAAACATTTTAACTACTTTATACTCTGTGAGGTTGATCAACAGAAATACAACATATTCTAGAGGAAATTTTCTCAGCTGATAAAGGAAAACTTTTCAAAATCACCAAATTTGAGAAATTCTGAGATATTAAAAGATTTCACTAAACAGGAAGGGTATGAAAATGTAATCTGAAACACAACTAGTAACTAAAGCTAAAAGTCAAATAAGGTAGAATAAAAATTGCAATAATTACCTTTGAGATGTAATGAAGTAGATATATAAAGTTAAATCAGAGAAATACTAGAGTAAAGTACATTAAATTTGTATTTAAGTACATTACTTGAACAAATGTTGCATTCTACCACTACTGTAAAGGGGTTTACTTTGAGTATAGACCTCAACTGAGCAAAGAGCACAACAAATCCCCCACCAGTAGCACCACCTGGTGGCTAAAACGTATAAAAAGCACAAACATGTTTCGTGTTGGCATGTAGGAGGCAGTGTATCCATATCAATGAGACGGACTTAGATTCCTTCTTGCAGCTGCAGCCTTGAAACTCCAGTTACTTGCCTCTGAGTGCGTGCGCCTTATCTGGCTGCTATATCCATCCTCCTCCTGTAATAATCAGAAGGAGCAGCTGTGTGGTCTCCCCCCTTCCAAATCCACCCACCCACCGTGGCACACAGAGCAGAGGTTGGAGGGGTCACTTTGTCCTTGAAAAGCTTTGGATGCACTGAGGGACATCATTTCTAGATAAAAATTAGTGTGTGCAAGTTTTTACCTTTTGTTACTACTGTCACAACCCAGCCAAGGAGAAACCTTCGCAACATAAAAAACAAGACTCCACTCTTCTCCCAAGAACCACCAGTAACAGAGACTTAGCAGCCATTTTACAGGTTTATTTTTATCTTTTAGTTTAACAGCAAAACAGTAAACAAAAGTAGCAACCTAAATTCAACTACTTAAATAAGAGAAAAAAAAACAACACTTTACTACTAATCAAAATAACAGGAGAAAAGGTTAAATGTGTTAGCAGATTTAGTACTTGTCACTTGGAAACATTCTGGCTGAAAATGAGAGGCTGCAGGCAGATGGAGAAAAGCAGCCTTTAAAACCACAAGCATGAACGCTGGAACCAATCACTTTGCTCCCTGGAACAACTTACACACTCACACAATCAATAATTCCTTCTTTCAATCAGCACAGATCACCTGCAGCCACACCTGCATCACACTCAGGCAGCACAGCAGAGAGACGGAGAGATTCACTCCACATGCACACACAAAGCCAACACAGAAAATACACAGAAAACATTCATCCAAACTGAGGTCGTAACACAACTACTCATCATACTCAAAACGTATTCAAACACAATGGATATAATAAGCACATTTATAAATGACATAAAAACCTTGAAAAGATACATTTTGTACAAAACACACCTGTATAAAAACGTGGCTCTTTATAATGCTCTCATTTACAAATGTGTTGAATTAATTCAGTCAGATCAAAAACACATTATCCCTCACAAAATATCTGAAATAAAAATGGATGAATCTCTCCAGTATTGTGTAATTTGTAGCTGTTTTGAGGCTGTTATTGTGATGTATTTTTTTAATGGGTATATTGTAATTTTTTAATCTTTGTATTTGTTATATTGATTTTGTGTGATTTTAAATTGTCCTCTTCTTTTATTGTTCTCTTTGTGTGGCCACCAGGAAGACTAGTGACCACTTTGTGGAGGATAATGTGGATTAAGGAGAAAAATTAACATGGAACACTTACATGACAGAGATAGCTACACTCCCTTCATTTAAAAAAACAGGGAAACTTCAGGGCGTTTGGGGATGTGGAGGCATGAAAAGCTACACCAGACTGAGTACATGAGGAGATTATTAATCAGTAGGGCCCAGCAGTCAGTTTCTTAATGATTACCATTCAGTAAAGACATTGAATGTTAAACGAATGTTGATTTCTTGATGTGCATGTGCTGATATCTTGAATGTCAAACCTTTATCATACTGCTTCAAAGTCCTTAAGTTTGTTTCGTTATCTCGGGACACCAGATGGATGACATTTGTTACACAAGATGATGCATCAAAAAATAAAAATGGCTTTACTTCTTCTACTCTTCCTACTTTTATTTGTAAACTCCATTGTTAAGATGCAGCAAACTCCACCCATCTGGTGTTCCAATCAACTCAAAACAAACAGGGAATTTTCTAGGGCAGCGATTTGACCTAGATTTGGTCCAAATATCTGCAGTTGTTCTGTAGCTATCTTTACTTGGATTTCCACACACACTGTGGATGCAGCAGAGTTTACCAATAGGTCACATAGCTTCAAAGGGAATAAACACATGGCCTCTTGTTGCTGCAGGTCTGAGATCTGGTCTTAAGAGCCAGCAGCTGATGCGTTAGCCAAAAATGCTGGAAACAGGGATAAATACAAACCAACAAAACTTAACTCATCAGATGCACAAGAATGTTGAACTGGGCCATCATTTTTAGGATGTAGCAGTCTGTTTAGTGCTAATCAACTTGCACACATCATAACAAGTGCACCACTTAAGCATCATTTAGTTTCTTATAGTTTCGAGAGGTGTTCAGGCTTGAGATTCTTTCATTATCTCCATCAGACTTAAGAAGATTTTATCTGTATTTACTGGAGAGAAAAAAGGACATCTGTGAGGAGAGAACTAAGACCTTGCTGTTGATTATCCAGCAAAAAATCTGTTCTGCTTTTGAATGACAGTCAGCACTGTTGTTTCCCATCCAGACTTGGTGTTTTAGCCAAAGAGTAGAGCGTCACAAGACTCGTCTTTGGCGAGGTCCATGTCGACTGCTGATAAGATGAACTTTCTGTCCGATAAATCTGTGCCCGCGTCTTAAACAGGCCGAAGCGAGCTGCAAGGAGGAAGAAATCCCGTCTGAAGGTGCGGGTGAAGAAGGCATACAGGAAGGGGTTGAAGCAAGAGTTGATCGGGTAGAAGAGGACCAGCAGGAGTTTGGCGTCTGAGACGGTGATGAGAGGGAGTTTGAGGGCAGCTGAGACAGCAAAGAAGGAGATGGGAGCCATGCAGACAAAGTCAGTGAAGATGAGGACGGCCATGCGTTTGGCTACACGGGCTTCACCATGGGCCGGCGCTGACGGGGGGTTGCGGACGGTCAGGTAGATGCTAAGGTAACAGCTGCACACGCAGAAGAAGGCCAGGATGTTGAGGAGGAGAAGAGACACCACGTAGACCTGAGACAGCAGATGCTCCACGTCCATAGGCAGGCAGATACTCACCTGCACCGACAAATACACACATATTCAAAAGTCACACTGTCTCGAATGTCTCATCATAACCTCAAAAATCTGCTCTGCAGAGCCGAGAACCAGTTAAACCCTGACTGAAAGCCTCTGAAAAGGTTTCTAAAGAGTCTTGATAAGAAGACACCTACTCTTTTTGTAAGCAGCTTTATGTTTGAATGAATAAAAAAAACACGCCATAAGCTTAAGGTCAGCAAATGAATGCAACACATGTGAGTTATTGTTGATATGTTTTACAATTCTTTAACAAAACAACATGTGGGCTTAAAAGCATTTCATGCAACCATAATATTTAATTCAAGCTGACAACCTGCATCTGTTGTCGCTCTATAGACAACCATAACTCTATAAAATAAAGGCAAATATGCCATAAAAAATTAGAAAATAAAAAATCAAATAGAGAAGTCATTATACAGTTTACATATGCTGTTGCCCAGATAATCTAATCCAAGGAGAATAACCTGAAAACTCTAATCACTATTACTTCTACAACAGGAAAATGGTAGAGAAATAGGACAGGAAGAAAATAAAAGCTTTACTATGATTACTGGTTAATGTTTAAGAGTAAAGGCTGTTTTTTTAAACAGAAAAAAAAACATTTTAAATGACTGGAAAGCTAAATAGCCTTATTTAAAAACACATTTGATACTCAAAAGGCATTGTTAGAAAATGCAGACTATGCATCCTATGTGCAGTTAAAGTCCTATCTATAGAAAGTCATCTCAACAATACATTTCTTTTAAGATTTTGCATACTTTTTTGCTAAAAATTTTTGTTAATTAATTGATAAGTAGAGGACCAAAGTATTTCACAACTATCGATTATTGTAAAAATACTATTTCAAGCAAAACTGCCGAACATTTGATGGTTCAAGATGTGAAAAAGGTCAGAAATTCAGCAATTCTAGTAGTTAATGAAATGATTTTCTGTTTGTGACCTTCATCAGTGTTGCTGGAGTTTCAGCCGCTATTGAACCTGAACAAAATGTAACCAGAACATACAATAAGTTGCTCTCACAAACTGGACGACATTGGTAATTTAATGGAGAATGAACCTCCCACCTTCTCATAACTGCTGACACCGACCGTGGGCAGCAAAGCAGCAAGAAAGGAGAAGATCCACCCTGCTGTCATGACGACACACGCGTGTCTCAGGCGAATTTTGCGGTCGAGCCGTAAAGCATGTGAGATGGTGTGCCAGCGCTCCAGGGCGATTGCTGTTAACGTGAACACTGACAGCTCACTGGCAAACACCTGCAAATGATACAAAAACACATATTTCTATTCAAAATAAACATTCCTGAGTGTTTATCATTTATGTGAGGCTATCATATGTGGTTAAAGGACTTCATGCTTGCATACACACCGTGAAGAAGCCTGCAGCACTGCAGCCCAGGCCCATCTGCCAGTCTATGGCATGGTTGTAGTATCGGCCCTGAGTGAGCATGTCTACAGTTGCTATGACTACCAGGTAGATGCCCATGCAGAGGTCAGAAAAGGCCAAATGGCACATGAGAAAACAGGGAACAGTCAGTTTGGAGCGACTGCCTGAAGAAACAGAAAGTAAGAAAAGAGACTTGGTTTTGGTTCCCAAAAGTATTTAAAGTAAAATGTCCTCAGGCCCATATCTGAATGTAAAAGAAAGACTTGATACTTCAGTTTTGGAAAGTAGTAAAAGTGAATAAAATAACAAAATGGGCATGTATGTTGAGAGAAAGAAAGAACTCAGAAGTAAAGGAAATTAGGAAAGAAGAATTGAGTGAGAACGCAGAAAGGGAAGAAAGAGTAAAGCTAAACAGAATGAAGAGATGAAGGAAACAAATAATAAGAGAAAGTGAGAAATGAGAAATAATTATTGATAATAATAATAACATTTTATCTACAGTGTATAGAATACAGATGGAACTATGGAGCATAAAGTGGAGGGCCAGTTTAAATCTTCCAATACCTTAAATGATCGATCCATGTCATACCTAACAAGACCAGAAGTACCACTGTGTTTCCCAGCAGCGCGAGGATGGAGATGATCCAAATGAGGACCCGTAGGGGGGCGGGGGACATGATGTCCTCACAGGGGTTAAAGTCGTCTTGCGTTGGGGTGCAAGGGAAGGAGGTGGAGTTGTTGCAGAAGTCGTTGTAGAAGTGAAGGTCATCCTGAGCTTCTGGGTGGGAGCAAAGGGGGGTCCACCTGGACCTGACACACATTATCATGCACAAAAATAATCATATATTTTTGCTCATTTATTGTAAAGATTGAAAAATTAGATTATATGTGTAAAGACAAAAAGTTTGGTTAAAGGTGAATGTTATCATTTACACACAGAAATTTGAAGCTGTGTACAAAAGCACTTATTTTTTCACTCCTGGGAAAAAGAAAAAGAAAAAGTCTGCCAAATAACCCTTACAAAGTGGAAAATTATCCTTTACACTCCCTGAAGGTTTAAGAAACAAGCCATTATGTGTCAAAAGGAAGTATTAGAGGTGCTGTCTGCAGTTTTTGTTGCTGTTGGACAGACCAAGCCAGCTATTTTCCTATTTCCAGTCTTTAAGCTAAGCTGAGAAAACCGTCTCTTGTCTCTAGTTACAAATTTAAGGTACAGACATAACAATCTGGGTCTAACTCTCAGCAAGAAAGGACCTGAGTAAATTTTCCACATTTTTCATTTGTTTCCTTTAATAGCAAAGTGTTCAGACAGATTTTTACGATGATGCATGTGTACCTGTTTCTTTTCATGTTTTGGAAGGCGCAGCAGTGGGACTGGTATGTCAGGTTGGCCTGGCGGAGTTTGGTGAAGAGCTGCAGAGGAGGAAGTTCCTTCAGACGCAAAGCCGACTCTGCGATCAGTATCAGGAGTCCACCAAGGATGGAGTCCGGCAGGGAGCTGAGGGATGTGTGGGAAATGTCCCTGTAATGTAAAATGACCCACAAAGAAGTCACTTTAATTTCAAAATCCATGACATTTTCAACAGATGTCCTCTCTGTTTGCTATATGTAACAGCTGATCAGTTTTTTATTTTTAGAAAAGTCTGGATTAAGAGAGGAAATTTTTGTCAGTGAAACTCTAGCCAAATGAAACTCAAATTTCCTGAACAGAAATTTCAGGAGAAGAGCCACTATTTGAGTGCCAAGTGATTACCAGGATATGGAGAGACATAACAGCAGTGCAAGTGAGAAAAAAAAAGGATACTGTTTTTTTTTTTCTGAATGCTACTTCAATAAAAATAGGTCTTGCTTTTGTTTGGGGAATACACAGATACACAGGTAAAAAATCCCTCCCTCTCTCCTCTGTTAATGACTTCAGCTGCTCTCAGTTTATTTTTACCTTAAATCTGGCATGTTTCAAGATTTTTTGAGCCTCCCCACACATGCCACATTGTTTCTTGTTTCTCCTACATCCTGAGTTTAATAAGTGATGATGAGGAGGGTGAATCATGTAGGCATGAGTTACTGTTGGATGTCATGCTTACAGTATCACCAACTCACTGGAACCCACAAAGGCGTTGGGATTGATGTGAGTAAGCTGTTGGTTGCCGCTGAGGGATCTGAGAGAGAGGGAGGAAAAAGAAAGAAATTAAATGTATGAGCTCGTTTCTTATGGTAAATCTTCTGTTTGGAATCAGGTTTCCGCCTGTGACTCACAATCTGTGCATCTTTGTACCGTTGAAGGCGTCACTTGCCACCTCCTTGATGCCATTTCTGGTGAGCCGTCTGTCATTAGAAAGAGAAGCCAAATTACATTCACGTTGCTGCAACACAGAACAATTCCAACAGTAAAACTTATCTAAACTATCAGAGCTAATTTTAGCATTTGCAGTTTTTTTTTCTCCAAAGTTGTAGAATACAACAAAGACACAAATTAAATTCTTTTTTATGTTAGAATAAAAATTGGAAATAGACTGCATTAAAGGCTGTTGTTGGATAGGTTTGGCAGTGGTGGAAGACATATTCTGGCCTTTACTAAATAAAAAGTAATAATATCACAACTTAAAAGTGTTCATCTTTTAAGTTAGTCATGCACTCCAAAATTTAACTTAAAGGGAAATTTTGACATTTTGGGAAAAACATCTCTTGCCGGGAGTAAGGAGAGAAGTTTTGTGCCACTCTAATGTCTATAAAAGCTGAGACTTTGGGAAGTTATTGGTTTGAAAAGGATATTTTCAGGCACAAAACCTCCCATAAAACAACAAATTATAATTTTCAGGCTTCAGTTTCTGTAAAGACTGAACAAGTGATATATAATGTTTCAGTAAGTGAACTTTAGAGGTGCTAGTTGGTATCTTTTTTCTGTTTGTGACAGAACCAAGGTTACAAGTTTCCCTATTTCAAGCCTTGTGCTAAGCTAAGCTAACTACTACAGATTGTAGCTTCATATTAAAAAAAATTACAATGAATCTTAATATTAATCTTTTATGTTTTCAAAAATATTTTTAATTGTTGCAATTAAAAAAAAAAACATATCAAAAGAAATTCATTTAAAAAATAAAATACATCACTGTGATTTAAAGTCTGTTTTAGTAAGCCTACAAACACACCTGCATGTGGCTTTAGGCAGTATCTAAGCCTTGAAAAAGTCACAATAATATTAAGTGTCAATATGTAAAGGCAAAAGTGTTAGAAATGCTGAAAAGGGAGAGAAGCGGGAGAAGAAAAAAACCTCAGCAAAGAGGGCAGGGAGCATTTCAGGGAACATTCATCATCGTGCATGTATTGCCCACTCAGAGCTGTGTGAGGGTGGAGTGCATGTTTCTAAAAATGTGATGAATCTCTTACATCTCAGTGATAGTTTGAGTGCAGAGGCCTTTGAAAGCATTGGCCGGGACTCTCTCTATGCGGCTGTTCTCTTGCAGGACACTAAGCAGCAAACAGATCAAAACACATGATCAACAATAAATATGGGAAAGAAGAGCATATGAAAATATTTTAAAGTGGAAAAACAGCATATTAGGAATGCATGCTACAATCCTCTTTAAATCTACATCTGTTTTGAAGATGACAAATATAAGATAAAATGTAGCTTTAAAGGCTGAATGAGGTCTATATTACCGATATTCTGCTCTGTGCGGACTATTAAGCAGCGTAGGTTTTAGCTGCAGTGTAATATATATATTCATGTGATCTCTTCTAGGCATATTTAATTATGTGTGCATACAATAGCCTACATGCTGAGTGTGAGAATGATGGTGTGTGGGTGTGTTTTATCATGCATTTGTCGTATACTGTGTTGAGACCTACAATCGAAAGCCGTGAGCCGTGGAGTGGATCTTGGTGAAGTCTGGAAAACTTTTCAGTTGGGTGTCAGAGATGATCCTGTGATGTGCAGATTAAGCACCAAATGTTACTACTTTCACACTGGGACCTCTGAACAGCAGAAACTCTGTGCAGTGAGTCATGGTGATAAAGTCAGACAATGTGGTATTCATTGTGTTGACCGAGATTAAAAGTTTCTGAGACAATTCAGAGAGATACTTCAGTGGCCTAAAGAGAAATCAGACATGTAAAAAGGGTCCAAGCAGATCAACATTCACTCTCTGAAATATTTAACAAAGCATCAAACACCAAGAACAACCAAAGATATGTAAATCATTGATTATTCAGACCTGAGGTTAAACAGGTATTCAAACTGAAAACTTAATCATTTGAAAACAATAACAAGAGTCAACAGCAATGTTAGCATCTTTGTAAGGTTGCCTGTAGACACAGTGGTGTTTTGGTTTGAGTTAAATGCTAACGTCAACATGCTATAATCCTCCCCATGTTTAAAATACTGTATTTACCATTTTCAGTATCTCAGTTTAGCATGCTAGGCTGCTAACATAAGAACAACACAAAGAACAGGTGAGGCTGATGGGAATGTCTTCAGCATTGTGGGTATGAGATTAATAACCAAAGTATTGGCACACTCAAGTTTGACCTGATGGTGGCGCTAGAGAGAAAAGTCAGGGGGTCAAATTAGAATAGATTCATCCTCTTGGACAATGAAGACCTGGACAAATTTCTTGGCAATCAAACTAATTAAAATGTTGTCAGAATACTGTGAGCCAAGCTGGCTTAATTTACATGTTTAAATAAGCAAGAATTTCAATTTTAAAGTATATTTTGGGCAAAACTGTAACGTGTGTTGCTAAATAACAGAATTTTCCGATCAAAACATGTCTAAAAATGAAACAACTTAATTTTTGGGGGGCATTTTTTGCTTTCTTTGATGGTTTCCTTATGGATTTTTATAATCATCTTTGTATTAATTCCTAAACGGCATTCTTGTGCTAATATGTAAACATTAAGAAGTTATTTTTTTAACCATAGATGACAATAGTGTGTGCCAGTTCTAAAAAAATGGGGAAAAAACATTTCAATAGCTGTTTTGATAATGTCAGTGAAGATTTTTGGTGGTGTTTTTTTCTGTAACTTTAAGACTGTTTCAAAAGTTTTTGCTGCAAACAGATTCAGCATAGCTGAAATGATGGTAAACTTTTTTCATGAGATGAAGTCTGACAGCTGATTTCTCTTTGGGGATCTGAACTTATTAAAAAATGATGTCTCTGGACATGTGGGGGCCTGTTAGAAGTAGGCCTGTCACCCATGACCCATTTTGGACTCACAATCAGTTTGAAAACACAAACTGGAGAAGAAAGTGTTCCTTCCATCTGCACTCTCACTGAGTACTCACAGATGCCTTAGTTTAACGGTATTCTTGAATGCATCTGAGTGGATGAATCTCATGTTTTTTTACTTTGTTATAGCTCTGAAAAAAAATACATACAGTTGTGCACTCATTAGTATAATTGACTTATAGTACCAAGATTTTATTGTTATTTTAGTGTTACTTACATCTCGATGAGTTCAGGGAGATCAGAGAAAGCAAAAGCTCCAATACTCTCTAACACAACATTCTCAGAGATGAAACTAAAAGGAAAAAGAAATGCATAAATAAAGAATATGACAAGTTTTTTAAAACAAAACAAAAAGTCAGCTGTTAAGTCTTTAGTCACATTTGTTCTTTTGACATATCCACCACTCTGCAAAGCTCACCCCTCAACTGTTTGGATGATGAGCTTTCTCAGAGTTTGCAGCTCTTCTTGTTCCATAACAAAGACTAAACACAGCACAAGCACAAGCAAAATACGTCATGGCTTTTGCCTCTAGACAACTGGGTACTCACATATCGGTGAGCTGAGGGAGGCCAGCAAAGGCAAACGCATCGATTCGCTCCAGCATGTCGTTCTCGAATATGGTGCTAAAGTTGGAAGTGGTGGAGAAACGCATGTTGTTGATCTTGCAACAGTACTTTTGAGAGGCCATAAAGCCTATTAGAAAAAATGTCATCTCAAAGCTTATAAAAACATCAAACAAGGCACATATTTGCTCATGCAAGCATGCAAACCATTCATAATTATACTTTCCAAAGTCCAAATGGAAGCTTTATGGATGTAGCATTTAAAATAACAAAAGAACAATAATAAATGTTGAGGAGCATTATAAAGGCAGTTGAGAGGTCAAAACTTACATGCCTTTTGTCTGATTTATTTTCAACATCCTTTTCTAAAGGGACATTTTGTCCTTAAGTTTGGATTTATCATCTTTTTTGGAGTAAACAAACTCTTTTAAGGCTAACTAAATTATTCATCAACTAATTAGTTAGCCAATTGAGAGAATGGTTTAGGTTTTTTTTTAATTATTGATATAATTGTCAGTTTTCAATCAAAAATGAAGCACATTCTCTGGTTCCTCCAGTGTGATGATTTTTGGATTTCTGTTCTTTATTGTAATGTTAACAGATTTTGGGGGACTTGATAGTTTAGAGACATCATGTTGGAGTTTTGGAAAATGTAAAAGCCATTTTTTTTTAATAAATAAATTTAATAATACATTTTGAGCAAAATTTTGCTTAAATGAATTAGCTTGACATTGCTTTGAATTAGCTTTGTATCCACATAATCACAAAACTATCAAACAAATCCAAGTTTAAAGCACAAATATAATCAAATACTTTCAAGTTTTCTTGTTTTACATTTGTTTAAGGGATTCCATATGTGATTTAAACCCTAAAAAAATACTAGGAATGGAGGAGATCATTTCAATACTTTGGCTTTATGCACTATTTATCATGTTTGCCTCATTCACATTTGCAAAAACAAACAAAACCAAAGTTGTTAGCGCAAATTTAATACCATACTTATGAGTTTTTTTTTGCTTCTGGTCCATTTTAGAAATTCTAATTTTTACCCATTTAGAAAAACTTGGAATAATTTTAAAACTTTAGCTTTGTGCACTGTGTGTGATATTTAGCCAGGCATAAGTCTCTTTTTCAAATTAGAAAGTATCATAACTCCAAATCTGAGACAAATTTGACAATGAGGTCTGAACAAAGCCTTCATCCTCCTCCACACCGCTGTTTGGATGATCCACGTCTTAAGTTTTTTTTGACCTCCTCGGTTCGTGTCCCACATCAAAGAATCAACACGAACAAACAAGAACACACTCACTCACACTTTCCTGAGGTGCTGCAGGCTATTGAGGGCGCCCTTGGGAATCACTCTGATCTGAGTCTCCCGAACTTCCCTGTTGATACAGAAACATCACACACATCACATCAGCTCTCAGCAAAACACTGATAACAGGAATAACTGCTTTTAAAAATCCTAAGAAATCATTAGCGCCCGATTTTGTTGTGCACTTGGGACAGCAAGAACAGCATGGCCATGACCGGTTCCTCACTCATGTTGGGGAATCTCTTTTTAAGTGAGAAGCAAACTGTTTTGTGTACAGAATGTCTAAGATCCCAAGCTCATTTCGCATCTGGCTGCTGCAGATGACATCTGAAATGGCTGTCTGTTGCTGCATGCTGTTCCTGAGCCTTGACCTTCGAACAGAGGAGAACAGATGAGAACACACACATTGCCACATGGGAGTTCACAGTACATCTCTTGGGGATAGTCGTTACTTCTGCCGCAGAGAATGTCCTTGACTGTGTGTAGGTGTGTTGACTGTATTTATTTATTTGCTTGCTTTTTGAGTTAGATTACACAAATCTGCACCCTGTTCTTTTGTGTTTAAGTCATTGTAAGCTATTGAGCGATCCTAAATTTCATCCTGACCCTTACCGACATCATCCCACACCCCTCCCCTCTTCTGACCTTGAGATTCCTTCAAAACACTTTAACAGCCAAAACAACAAGCCAGTGTGGCAATCACCCTCTCTCGCCTCATCCAGCTGTGTCATTCAGTCAAAAGCACCAAAACCACTTGTAGAACCTTCAGCTTCAACCTTTGGATGGTGGCTAAAGAAACATTTTATACCTTTTAAAAAAAGACAAGCACAATATTTCTCTAAGAAATAACAATATTTCTATAAAAAAAAGTTTGACAACAAGCTAATATTTTTTTTTCACCAAGAATTAGATAAGAAGATTGACACCACTCACCTGTTTACACAGAGCTACAGTTAGCAGTCGGCTAACTTAGCTTAGCTTAGCATAAACACTGAAAACAAGGGGAAACAGCTAGCCTGGCTCATCCACAGGCAACAAAATTTCAATCTAAAACAAAACAAATTTGATTGAAAATCTGACTTTGCAAATGTTTTTTTAAGGAAATAAAATGCATTCAATGTGTTTGTTAGTCTTCAAGCACACATACAATATGATTTTGTGAACCCCCCCCCATAAAATTAATTAATTAA
>JAPZDV010000014.1:6096792-6149011 GCA_029814665.1 Acanthurus lineatus
GCAGCGCATGTTTTGATTTGAAAAACACAGGTGTAACTAATATAATTAATGATAAATGCATTTTATTTCCAGGGCTGTATAACCTAATGTTGGGTATATATTGTTAACTACTGTGTACATCTGTTAATGCTAATAATGGCTTACGTAGCTACTCGTATCAAGCAGATAAGGAGGGCTTTCTACCTTCTAAGTAAGATCAGTCATTTCTAGTTAAGTGAAGTTTTTTATTGTCAAATGCACAACAGTTACAATTACAGGAGAACAAGTTTTACTTGTTGGCAATGACATTATGAAATCTTAGACTCTCTCCAAAAGGACTCACACAAATACAGAAAAAAGTCTCTTACAGTATGTGAAATCTAATTCGAATTTAACTTGCAGATTAACTTTTGATGGCGGATATTCTTACATCTTAAAGTCCAGCCAAGTCGACAATGTTTGAGGTGTCCTAAAATGGCCACTGTAGAGGAGAAACTCTTTTGATTTACATGCCTTTGATCTGGTGGCGCCCCCAGGCCAAACTTTACATTTATTATTCTACTAGTAACATGGATCTGAATCTCTCTCTCTCCAGTTTTTATCATTCCAAGTTTTATCTTCTTGGGTGTAATGAGCATCACAGCTTTATAAGGCTGCTTGTGTGACTTTCTTTGAATGTAAATGTTGGAGGTGCGTGTTAAAACAAATTAACTAATTGGACAATTGTAAGCACTGAAATTCTTCTTATACCCCACAAATATAGCAGTGCTGTCTTTGTCTTTGTTATTTCTAGTTGGCTGTGGTCAACGAAAGCACAGTGGCAGATGGCTGCAGCCTATTACAAGCCTTTTGTACAGACTGTTCAGCACAAGACACAAAAGCACAAGTAAAAGAAAGGGAAACAGTGAGAGACGAGACAGGCTCGGGAGGTGTTTATTGAAATAGTAGGTCCTTGTAGCTCCTCTCACCTGAGGACGCAAGCTCCACTCTGCAGTCTCAGGGATCTTTCATCCACCAAACTGCAACTCTGCAGAGACTTATAACATTCACTGCACTGAGTCATACTTCAAAGCCCTGTTTGGTATGTGCAAGGGGGTATTTATGTGTGTCTACTGTCCCAGTTAGACAGAACAGGACTTTATAGAAAAGGTGGTGCTTTTTCTCACTTCAATGCAACAAGAGGTGAAAGGGAATAAGCTGAATGTTGGGGGAGCCCTAAACGTGTAGTTTGTATGAAGCAGATAGCTGAAGGAATATTTCCAGAAATACACTTATCCTCCTTCTGGTGAAGAGTTGGATTCAAGGATTGATACTATTCTCATTTGTGTCTATTTAATGTACAGCTAAGGTAGAAACTGATGATTATTTTTGTTATAGATGAATCTACTACTGAGTCCATGAGCAAGTCAGTAGGTGTGTGGTCAGGTCAGACATGTCTAATAACAGCGGGACAGAGAGGATTGAACAGTGGAGAAGTTTTTAAAGCCCTTTCATGTACGATTTGAGCTGAACTCTCTGCTGGGTTCAACACATTCACAGCAGCTGCTGCACCCAAGGTTCAACCTGGTTGAACAGAGCTCAGTGGTGCTGTTGTCTCATTGTGTTTGAAAGGATTTTTAGACAGCAGAGAGTACAACTAAAAAGCTTGAAAAAATATTTTAGAGGAGAGATTTGGTGAGTTTTATGGATATGGAGGAAACCAGGCTATGATGATGTAAGTATAGGAGCTATATTTTAACTCTGTTCACATAGTATTTATCCTTTTAGTTTCTCTTTGGTTTCTCATTCTTTCAGAAACCACATCAGTGAATGCAAATTCATCTTAGGATGTAGAAAGTAGCCAAAACCTCATAATCACGCTTAATTTTTTCAGAAAATGAGAGATAGTGTCGAGTTAGAGAAGCTCAATTTAAGAGACAGAAGTAGACATCTGCACCTCCTCTTAGCTGTTTTCAAGCTTTAGAAAATTTGTGCAGTAGATTTTGGCCAATCACAGGTAATTTCAAAGAGCAGTCATCCAATTGGCATTTCTAAAAACGTTGGTGAATGTGCTCATCCCTACAGATGGTGAAACCCTGATTCAATGAGGGAAAGTCCCTGAAGAAAATGCTGCAACTTGGGATTAATTTCCAATTCCTTCTTTCCCTACAGTGACATTTGAAACAAGACGTCTCGGCTCAACATGGAGCTTCAGCCTAATTATGTTTAAAGCCATGCTGCTCATATTGATGAGTGGCAAATAGGCGTGATGACAAGCAGTAGGGAATAACTTTTAAGAAAGGGCAGTGTTTTGTGTGACCATCCTTTTATTCCACCATAAGATGTCTTGGTGAGACTCATGCCATAGAGTGGCCCCTATGAAGCAGAAAGTTTAATGGGTCAGTGACTCCTGCTGCCATTTGAACTTGTTGGTTTGGTGGGATGAGCTAAGTGGAGCAGAACAAGGCAGCACAGAGAGAGGCTGAGGGTTTTGGAAAGGTTTGCACATTTTAAATTTCTACTGCAGCTTTAATTATGAACTTTCAATTTGTTGCAGCTCTTACAAAAAGGTGTAAACTAACCATTTTACAAGGGGTCATATATCGGAGCAAACGCTCAGTTACGAGGAAGTTTCTACTTCCAGCAAAGAAATAATGAAGTAGGTCTGATAAATCCACTTTGGAACAGAAGAAACAAATAAGAGATAATGTAGTAATTATTGAGCCTTAGAAGTTTTTGCCTACAAGGCAGATTATTTAATATCTGGACAGAGCCAGCTTTTCCCTTTTTCAGTCTTTGAGTTCAGCCAAGCTAACTGGCCACTGGTTAGTAAATCTAACAGAAATAAATGAGAATTTATCGACCTCCTCATTAACTCTTCCCTCAGTATAAGAATAAGCATATTCCCCAGAATGTTTAACCATTTTCTCAAAGACGTGCTTTCTAACAAAACTCAGGTTGCTATGAGTTTGTCTTAATTACACACTGATCTGCTCTCATGTGGGCGATGTGAGACAGATAAAGTCACATCTGCAGACAGAAGGGAGCACAAACCAACACACCGACGCACTCCAGGCTCACTTGGGTAATATTTTATTTACTCGTTAATCTTCAAAACTATTTTTCATAATAAATTTCCACTTTATGTTCATCAAAGAACCGTAACAATAAAAATAAAAGTAAATACTGTAGAAAAATTGTACATATAGAAAATAAACATGGTTAATGAACACCTAGATGTAGAATCCCATTGGTTGAGACACTTCCTTTGTTTCAGATGGCAACACAACAGAGATAGAGGGAAAAGAAAGAGATAGACACAGAGGAACTGAGGGGGCAGATTGGGAAACATACTTAACAGGGGGAAACAAAAGACAGGAGGGAAAGGAGGACAGAAAGGCCAGTTAAGGATAGAGAGAATAAGGGAGTATGAATAGTTAATTTTGACATTACACTTTGAAAACTCACACACAGTCCTTTTCATGTCCTTTCTCGCCCTTGTCAATTTGCATGCATCTGACTGGTTGGTTATGTTGCTTGGAAGAACTAGAGGGGCTTGATCATGTCATGGCACTGCTTGTATTGATGTATTGTGGAGCTACAATTCTTCAGCTGTAGAGGGCTCAAACACTGCAAAGTCCATACACAAATGATTAAACTGTAGCCCATCGGAAACCCATCTGTCCGTCCTTTGTTGGTCACACCATGAGTATTGATAAATCAGTCAACTAATAGCATGAAGACAAAAGGACGCAAAGAGAAGGAGAGAAAGAGAGAAAAAGGGAGAGCCAATGAAATCAAAGCAACTCAAGTTGTCATATAGCCAATGGCATTATGAACTGGAATTTTCTATCTATTAGCAACACATGGTAACATTTACTTTGTTCTGTTTTTGATTCTTTTCCTCGGCTCGTTTTTGCTATAAAAGGTGGTTGGTTAGAGCAGGTATAGTGGGTGTGGCCTATAAGACGTCAGGCTAGAAAACAGGACGTGGCCTGTGGTGGGGCGCACACATCCAGGCGTTGCACTGGAGTTACACCGTAACCCGCAACACCCCCACTCCTCCTCCTCCTCTTCCTCCTTCCCTTGCAAACAAACAAACAAACAAACAATCCTACCACCTCTGCACTTTGTGGGACAGGCCACCACTTCACAGCACAGCTCAGAGACTCAGGCATGCAGCACACTCGAGATGGTCACACTTTGTCAATGAAGATTTGAACCGAGCGTCGATTCATAGATTAAATCATTGTTGAATCCCACAGACTGAAAACCATTTGAAGTGCGTATTTTAGGAATACTTCAAGCCAAGGTAGTAAGTTTATGATGGTGGTGCATCACGGTGTAACCTCTGGAGTTTCAACGCAGTATAAATCACACGGAGTAAGATAATTCACGTGCAATAAGACCCCCCCTCCCTTCCCCAAAGAGTCTATACTGCCCAAATGTTCTTCATATTCATCATTATCATTGCCATAACAATTATCATAATGGTCTTTGTCATTTTCACCATTGTCTTCTTGTTAAGTCTTCAGTCTTATGAAGATATGGTGGGTCTTTAGCATTGCAGGTATCTGTATGTCTGCATGTGGAGATTGTTAATATTTTAGTGTATGTGCATGTGTGCTGTTTGGGTGTGTGTATCCGTGTGTGTGTGTGACATCGCAGTCAAGCACGACTGGAGTCCGTAGGTAGCATCTGAAGTCTCAAGTATCCTGTCCAGGAAAATATCTGTCAGTTTTCTGCTGATTTTACCTTTGTGATTTACAGGGTGCCGTAAACCATCAGCTCTGCAGCGTAACAACCACAGCCCATCCATTATATTAACGGCACCAGCCCTGCCTCTGCTTACTCACTCGTCATTCAATGTCTTTATGGCTACACCCTGGTTTTTCTGTCCTGTAGCTTGGAGTTAGACTTGGACCGTCGGTGTGCTTGTTTCTTCGGCGTCCTCTGTGCTTCATCGAGTCCTGTCTTACAACAGGGAGGAAGGCCAAGAAGCTTGGAAGAGACACTTAGTGCTTTTCTTGGTGTTCTTTTTTTTACATCAACTTTTGTTCTGGTGATTTTCCCTCTTGCTCAACACACTCAGTCTGCCATGTACTTCACTTAAAGTCTTCCTTGACCTCTCTGAGTCCAACAGGAGAGGTTCGTCCTGTGGCAGCAGGGGAGTGACTGGTCTTTTTTTCTTGCTGGCCCCCCCAAAATGGTTCTTCACTGGGATTTGAACTGGTGCTTCTTTAAATCATTTGGAATGGTGTTTATGTTTATGTTCATAAAACAAGCCTCTCTCAGAGGCTCGGCTCATTGGTAAATACTGTACAGTAAGGGTCCATGCCCTTGGGCCAGTCTTTTTATGTGTGTGTGTGTGTGTGTATGTTTGTGCTTAAATGTATATGTGTGTGTATGTGTGTGTGTGTGTGTAGCTGAATGTGTGTGTGCTTGAATGGGTATATGTTGTGCTTGGGAGCATGTGTGCAGGTGGGATTATTGGAGAGTAAACATTAACATCAGCATGTCTATGTCAGTGTTCATGTGTGTGTATTTTTTTTTTAAGAATATATCTATTTATGTACATATACCGTTATATATAAAGGTGTATGCGTATATGTCTGCGTGTCGGACATCTTCCGCCTCAGACGTAGTACTCCTTGTCTTTGTTCTTCTTGTTCTTGGAGATCTTGGCGATGCCCAGCGGCTTGTCCTTGGTGCTGCCGTTGGGCTGTGTGGCCGAATTGCTGATGTAGTTGCGGCTCTCATCCACGTGGTAGGAGCCCTCGTCTCGGTTGCGGTACTTGTACATGGCATAGAGAAGTATGAGGATGCAGAGAGCTGCCGCCGCCACAATCCCCACTACCATGCCTGTGGTGCTGCTGCTTTCCCGCACCACCTCAGATGGACCTGGAAACACCTTCACTCCCGTCTGCGGAGGAAGGGCTACAATGGAAGAGAGAAAGCATTTGCAGTTATACTTCCGTTAACTGCATACATTATTGATTTGCATCACATGTGAAGGTGATGGTTGGAGTGCTGGAGCAAGAAGATGCAATGCATCAACATGATGAATTATTTGACATGCATTTTGCATAATTCTACAAGTTGGCAAGGGAGGGCTGCAGCTTCGAGCCAAAGCTGTTTCCATATTATCACATAATGTGTAACAGATTACATTACACCGGGCTGAGAGAAGAGCCAGAGCAAAGGTGCACATTTTATCAGTTTTTATTACATGCCTTTGACACTTTATGACATACACAACCAGCAAGGGCTGCAGGATTCTGATATACGATGTCTTATTAAAAGATCGCTCGTAAAATAACTTGCATGTAAATTCTCTTGGCTGGATGTAGATGAGGTGAGGAAAGGAGCAGAGGGACAGAAGCAGAAAAAGGAAGAGTGAATAACAAGGGGTGAGGAAAGGTGAAGGGAGGGGGTGAAAGGATAGAGAAGGAGATTGGGCAGTGGATGGAGAGTGGTAGGTAAGGCGTGGAGGGAGAAACCTTAGTGGAATGAGTAATTCATTTTAGCAAGCAGCAAAGCGAAGAAAAAGCTGAGAGGCTCTGAAAGCGGAGGACACATGCTAAAAAAAACCTCAGAAAGGCAGAATCTCACCTGAACTGGGGTCACAAGGGTCGATGTCTTCATCATCGCTGGGACACTCGGCTGACGCCACCAGCAAGTCATCTGCCGGCTGTGAAGACAGGATCCAGAAAAAGCATAAACGCATGCATAAAGACACAAAGTCATAATCCACAACATCTCCTAGAAAAAGCAGCCTGTGCTTCACACCTGTTCTGCTTATTTTTTACATGTGTGAGCACACAACACCAATCCATCGCCCACCCGCTCCCCAGTTTGCCACAAACACTCTTGCCTGTTACGGCCCCCAGCGATGGCAAGCAGCCAAAACTAGAGTACCAAGGAGAGAAGAAGAAAGGAGGAGGGAGGAGAGAAACATTGAATCCTGTTTAAAACCTCAAGGGGACAGTCAGTGATCATCTCCTACTCTCTTGACCCTCCCCCTCTTTTTTTTCTCCTCTGGCCTTTCTTCCTGTCTTCCACACCTCCTCTTGTTCTGCTCTTTTCTTCTGATAATGTCCAGTGCACATATATGTCGGAGAATGCACATTGTAAAGCTAAAGGACAGGAATGAAACCACCTTTTCCACAGTTTTTATTAAAATATTACAATTTAACACTTGATAAATCTTCTTTATTTAACACCTCTCACCCCCCTAACCCGCTAACTTTCAACCTTTACCCTACATCGACCAACTAACATCTCGACAACCGCTCTTTCTTTGTGCCTCGTTCCCTCTCTGTGGAGAGGGAGCCCTTTTTCCTCTCCATCCCTGCTCCTCCTGTTGCCATGGCAACTCTAAGTTCAGGCTGTTAAAAAATGATGGGGAATAAAAAAAGGAGTGTGCACCCTCAGTGGGGACCTGAGCATTGATTTGCCATTCCAGCCAGAGTGTGAGGAGAAGGAGGGGGAACAAGGAAAGCAAAGGAGGCGGGAAAGATAGACAGATAAAGGGAATTTTGAGAGAATACAATTGGGGAGAAAAGGGATAGAAAAGAAGACAGAAGAGAAGGAGGAGGACTTCAAAGTGCTGCGGTCTTTACTTAACACCGTGCTAATGTGCTCCGCATATTCATGAACTACTGTTAAACATCGCCCGCCTTGGCGCTTCGGCATGAGAGATATGAATGTGTGCGTGTGTGTTAGTGTGTGTGTGTTAGTGTGAGTGTGTGTGTGTGTGTGTGTTTTAACCACACTGGGTGCTCAGTGCCAGCACTAAATTAAAACTGGATTGTGATGCATTGCAGTAGATGTTTGTAACCCACAAAAGAAAGGAGAGAGCGGCAGAGCGATGAAAGAGAAGAGCTCCAGAGGCATATTACAACCAGACCAGAACAGAATCTAAACCGAATCAAAGCACTAAGTGGTCAATGATGTCTTAACTAAAACCTACGCGCAGTGTTTCAGACGCAAATCTCAGTAATTGGTTTCTCTATCTTCTTGCCTCTTTTGTCTTTTCAAGAACACAGATTACATAAGATTAGAAAAGCCACCAGTTAATTCATCTGAACAAGTCAGCACTGGCCTTGTATGGTGTGATCTTGGTCTTGACAGGTCTACTGTGTTTTAGTTTAGCCTGAAACATACATTAGGTTATTGAGGCTTGACTCTGTCTCTTTCCTCCACTGCCTTTCCAATCAGTTCTGCCCACTGGGCTGTCAAATGCTGCTCGGGTGAGCTTAGCCTCTGGAATCCAGCCAGTCAATAAACCTCTGTGCCTTTGCCAGGATCCAAATAGCACAAGAACCAATCAGCCAGTGGGAAACACATCACCCCCGACTGTCACTGATCAATGTTGAGCCACCATGCTTGATTATTGATCCAAAGACACCTATGTGCCCTCCATGGGGACCTGTTTTAAATCCCGATTCCAGCCAAAACAAAAGCAGACAAGTAAATTTACCAAGGCCCCTCCTCTGATCTGTGACATCTCCCTGTCAGCTGACCATCCCATTCAACTGGGAAGGTGCCAATTGGACTATTGATCCACCTATCACATGGGAGACAATGAACACAAGGAAAACTAGAGACATGCCAAATACAATTTAAATCACATCAATAAACAAGCGGAAGTTTATAGGTGATGCATTAAAGAGATGTATTCCCAAGATACCTCCGCCCCTCCAGCCACCATCCTTGTGTACCTCCCTCTTTGTTCCCATCTTTTCATTGTCTATCAATAGAGCATGCTGACACACTGATGGACACTGATGCACAAAGATAGGAGAGGTAAAAAAAAGGTGATTCAGGAGGGAAGAGAAGGGAAGTGATAGAGCATGAGGAGAAGGATATCAGCATGCTGAAAGAGCAAAATCTCTACCTGAGCAGCCGAACAGTGCCAACGGCCGTCCATGCCTCCCTGACTGCCTAGTTCACACATAGTAGCCGCACTCTGTCCTCACACACACTTGCAGAAGATTCAACAGCTTGTCTGCTACTTTCACAACTGGAAAATCAAACACACATGTACATACACAAGCTCTATAATAGCCAAACATGCTCCATTGGTCTATTTCTATTTAGACACATCTACACAGACACACAAGCGTACAACAAATCAGGCTGAAGTTGGCAGGCTGATGAATAGATCCTGACGAGAGAGGAGAGAAGCTAGCTCCACTACTGCAGATGGTGAGATAGACTCATACACCGCCTGCATTAACAGCCTATCACTGGAGCTCAACCACAGAGAGAGAGGGTGGGAGGGAGGGAGGAGAGGAGGAGGGGGGGGGTGACGGGTAAATATGGAAAGATATGGAGGGAGAGAGAGCAAAGGAGAGTGAGACGAAAGGAAAAGAGAGAAGTGAGCAAGGGAGGAGGGTGAGAGAGTTTCTCCAGAAGATGGATAGGGAGCGGAGGGAAGGCAAAGAGGGAGAAAAAGATGTAAAAGATGAGGAGACAGTGAAGATGATAGCAAGGAAAAAACAGACCGGGAGGGGGGATGGCTTGTGGATGTGTCTGGGTCAGCTGACTCCTGAGAGCCAATCAGGCGCCTGTCTGAACCTTGGGTTTCTTCTATCAGTCTTCCCATCAAACAGACAGGTACTCACAAACACCTGAGCACAAACACACAAATACACACACACAGACACACACACAGACACCAAACATCAAAACTGGATCCAAGCTCTGTGACTCAGAGCAGCCTCTAGCATAAACACTCACACACTTTCACACAATCTCTCCCTCTCTTCTCCTCAGCTGTCATGCATTATTAATCCTTTCCACTTTTCAACACGCCAGAAAAAAAAAGGAGAGAGAATTAGATCAACTATGGACTTCAGGAGGAGGCTCCTAACACATACTTACTGCACAAAGTACTGACAGTGGGAGTTAAACCCGTGGGGCGACTTAGGCAGATGCACCCAAGCTCGGGCGTGTGCATGAAATCGATAAACTGCTCAGAGCCGAGGCACCTTTGGAAGACATCTCTCGCTGCCCCTCCTCTGATGCAATGTGCTGCAATTCAAACCTATTGTTCTCAATCCACCTGAGTGTTTGCGAGTGTGCGTATTCGCCTCTACATTATGTGTGCACCGGTTGAGGCCAGGCTGGTTGCCAGGCAACACTAGGCAGCCTCAATGGAGAAGCTGTAGATTTTTCTTAAACAAGAGAAAACATGCACACACTTGCACACAGAGTTTGGCGGCCAGCAGGAGTGATTCGACTAACAAAACCTGGCAAACACACACATACACAAATGCACACTGCAGCATGTTGAGCATATAGCGGGTCTGACCTAGTTCTCATACAGTGATATTGACTCCAGTGCACAACTCCGCATTCCCAGATTTAGCACTGACATCAGCATATCACAGGAGCAAGAATAGTTTGTTTAAAGGTGCAATAAACGATTCAGGAGAAATATTTATTGTTGTGTCTCATCCCCCAGATCAACTATCAACCATCATCTAAATTTCCTCAGAACCGCCTATTGCAGCTTTAAAACACAAACAGGGAGGGATTGAGAGTGTGAAAACAAGCCCCTGTGACAATGCTGTCACTCTGCAGCGCCATCCATCCAGCTCTCGTATCCATTATTGATGCCTGAGGCTTAGCTCACAGCTCTCTGCGTTCTATTATTTATGTCTGAAACAGCTGGCGGTTTATACACAGAGGAGCTTTTCTCTTTGGGAGTCTGGATGGGAGAGAGCAGGCAAGCAATGGGTAGTGGGGCTCACTATCTCCATGGCAACTTGTATCGTTGGGTAAAAAAAAAAAAAAATCTTTGTGCAGCAGGCAGGCAGCCACAGTTTTATAACACAGAAGAAGAACTGCAGCACACACAGACGCCCACAAAAAGCCTGACAACATCTCAGTAGTGATCTGAACAATAGAGCAAAAGAGTCTGTGGTGTACCTGCTGATAATGTATCCCCCTGACTTTAGCATTGACTCTGCAGCTGCACTATAAATACGCCTTAATTACACTTATGTGTTTCTATTGTAGAGTCCCATCAGTTTTAGATGCATATTATGGGAAAGCTATTAGGGGCCTCCATTAACACACAATTTCTCCTCCTATAATTCAGTGGGTAGGGACTACTTAGTCAAGAATTTGCTTTCTAAATATTCATGTGAATGTTCTGTAGCAGAAAAGATACACTGATATGTGTGTTTTCTATTTTGTTTCTGTTCTTTTAAGCACATTTGTTTTGCAAGCAAGTTTTTAATATAGATGTTGTTGCAAAACAAACAGTATTAATCACTCATCAGTATGGAAAATAAACAGCCAGAAGAGGTTGAATTAATTTTAAAGCTGCATATTTTCTCTTTATATTTGCTTGTGTCAGATGAGACATTCTTGCACCTCATTACTGTGCAAAGTACATTTTTCAATCTGGTGTTTCATATATTTGTAATCTCTGTAATCTGTGCATTATTTAGTTAGTGTGCTGCCAAGAGCTGGAGCAAACCGATGTAAGACTTTTAAATCAAGGTTTACAACTTTTATGTTTGCACAGCTTGAGACACTGAGCATGTAGTCTCAACATCTATGGTACAAAGTGGCTGGGGACTATTATGTTCTCCTCTGCCTTTGACTGAATCTTTGAGTATTTATTTTTATCCACTTCAACTTATCGTTTTGATGTCTTCTAAGATGTTCTTTTTTCCTAAATGTTATAAATGCTGTCTGCTTTATGTTTAAATGTCTTATGTGACAAAACGTGCAACATAAATGAACCAGCTTTGCTTTGACTGGAGTTTGAAACAATCCTACTCCTGCTGACATATCTTGCTATCCTCTAGCCCTTGATTAGTGGGCTGTGTGCTTGCCGTGCTAATCCTCTTACAGATTTAGAGAAGAAACTTATCAAAGGAAATTAATGCTTTTTAATTATCCATTGTCACACCAAAAGCTGATGGCAGCGGGGTGATAGGACGTATATGCACAATCTGAGGAATTACATCCAAATAAATCCTTACATGACCACACATAGCAGGGATTTTTTGTGAGTTTTTAAATACAAAATCAGCCATAGAAAAACTTTAAACTGTGCTCTGACCTGCTGTGTGGCGCCCTGTTTCCTGTTGGTGGCCGTGGTGGTTGTGATGTCACTTATGGAGGGGGCGGAGTCAGAGCGATTGCCTCCAGCTGCAGCACTGGACTGTGGGGTGATGGAGGAGGATGGCATGTCACCGACCAGTCGTGCGCTGCCCTCCACTCTGATGTGCGGGTGCCCCTCCGCGGCCATGTTGAGGATGCGAAGGCCATTGTAGTAGAGGCCAGACAGCTGACCCTGGAACATACCTGCACCGCGCTCACCCCCACCAACACGCACTGTTGTCTGGCTGTTGAAGATGGTCAGCTGGCGACCTACACAGACACACACACAAGCAAACACGCACGCAAGCACGCACACGCACACGCACACGCAAACACGCACCAAACACACAGAGGCACACCAGAGAGGAAGGTGGACGGACACATGCAAATACAGTCACACACACATACATACCAGTGGTCACATACGTGCATACATACACACACAATAGTGTTTGAGTGTTACACAATTCACCACCCCCGAGCCATGGTGAGAGGATGGGATAGATTAAGCATGGCTGAGCAAAATCGAAGCCGTGGAGAACCGTGGAGAGGGCTGAGACTGAGAGAGATAAGAGTGAAAACAGAAAACAGAGAGGAAGAGGAGGGAAGAGGGGTGAAGAGAGTGAGAAGTCGAGGAGGAGGAGGAGGATGAAGAAGCAAAGAACAGAAGGAGGAAGAAGAGGCAGCAGATGAGAGGAGTCAGAGGGCCCTGAGAAGACGGGGTTGACAGATGGCTGCTATGGTGATGGCTGTGCGGCACGACATTGTATTTGAAGGAGCAACAGACAGGCAGACAGAGAGACAGAGATCTAGAGAACTGTTGTAACAGCCCTATGAAGCATGCACAGGTTATAAGCTCTAGCACTGCTCACTGTTAAAGGGACTAGAGGCTAATTTAAGGAGCTCTGCTGAAGTTTAGGAGGAAAACTTTTAAATTTTTTCAAAAAAAAGCATTGCTCTATTAGTCATTTCAAATTTACATAATTCTTACATGTCACAATACTTTGCATGTATTTTAATTTGATTACAAAAATGTTTTTCAACTTTAGTAAATGCTTTATCGTTTACAATTTGATAATAAACAAAATTATTTACCAGTCTTAATAAAGCATCTTTTATCAGTACTTGTTTTCTATTTTCTGATTTATTCACATTTAAATCTCTCCATCGTCCCTTTAACCTGATATTATCAGATACACACTAACAAGATACGTTCACAGGCACTACAGTTTACACAGTATTACACACTACAGCTGCCCAACTTTTAAATACTTAGTTATGGATTTAGATTTTTAGATGTTAGTTGATGGTGCACAATAAAGTAAATTCAACTGTCTTCAAATTGTATTTTTTAAGCTCAAACTTTTAAGGAATTTTAATCAGGGTTTTTACCTTTGTCGAGTAGCCAATCGTCAACTACTCGACCGAGCCGATAGGGGATTCGCTGTCTGGCGATGGCCAGGCGCTCGTTATCAATGTTGCCTTTAATTTAGAGATGAAAACACAGTAGTAATTACGCACATCCAAACGTGGTACAGGAGCTGGATACAAAAAGAACAGCAATGAAAAGAAAGTAATGGTCTGCTCATTGTTAGCATGTTACTGCGTTAATGTAAGCTTGAAGTATTAAGAGAAGAGGAGCTGAATTCACTATGTTTTTATTACAGTGAGCGGACTCTTACTCTCTGTTCATTGGGTTTAATTTAAAGAGACATTTCAGGGGTTAACATCTGCAAGAGCACAGGGAAATAATGTTACAGCTGCCACATACTGTCTATATATCTGACTGAGTTTAGAGTTACATACAGGAAGAACCCTCACACACACCTCACAACAACTAGCATTTAGCATTTTAGCTATCAGCTACCTGAAGCCTGCATCTCATTGTGTTAAAGACTACTAAGTTACCACTTTAAATATAAAAACCAACAAATATAAAAACAAAGACTATGTTCAACAAAATACACTTTTACACTTTTTCTTTTTCTTATTTTTTCTTGCTAGTTAAACATTTAACTCAACATATGACATGATTTTAAATTATTGTTTTTCCAAAAATGCACCAACTGTTATTATTTTCTTTTATGATGAGAAAAACAACTGACACCTTAATTGAATATTTTCATAAATTACCTTTAACACTATTTAACAGGCCTAACATGACATAGCTGGCTAGTATACATGCTATTGTAATAACTATCCCATTTTATGGTTTAAAAAGTCATGTTTCATATCAGATAACACATATTTCATTTCAAACACAGTAACATAAAACAAAGCTGCAATTATATTTCTCAACCTCAGTGTTTAAATATAAACATTGATAGAAACACTAATGTGGTTCATCAATCAGGAGGTGGGTTGATTTGGACTAAAGGTGTAGTAAGCTCTGTCCCGGGACAGGCAGTGCTGTGGTGGGTTGGTGGGTTGGGCTTATGTGGGCGGGGCAGGGCCTACCTGAGGGATAACGCTCTATGACCGGCAGGTCGTCCAGTTGGAGGGTCGCATTGCCTCCGCTGCGGGTGAACCGAATTATGTGGTACTTCCCATCGTTGACGAACTTGGAGCTCTCCTCAATGTTGATGTCATCAGTGCCGACATTAAACACTACTCTAATGTTGCCTTTGTCCTGGGGAGGAGGAGAGATAAATGCCTCAGGAGGAGTGTACATGTCAGGCAAGGAAGCCATTTCAGTCTGCCTGACTAACAATTTGTGATCCCATGTGACTGCCCATGTTTTTGTTTTATGGGGAATTTTACAGTAATTTTATCACAAAGTCTTTCCAGAGGTCCAAAGTCAGGTATAAAGTCTTTAGTAGCTGTAGTGGAAGCAGCAGGAGTCCTGTAAAATTGCCTCAGGTGATTCACTTTGTTCCTTTGTCACCGTCAGGGCTCAAGATTAAAACTTCAAAATTAAAAATCTGGTGGCGTTGGTGGTGGAGTTTCAAAGAAGTGAGTTTAGTAGACCATTGTAGCCCACTTGAGGCTAGCAGCTTGAAGCAATATTACTCACTACTAGCAGAACACAACTAAATCTGGACAGAAATAAAGACTGCAAATGAAGATGGACAACACATCTCCATTTCCACCCGCTGTACAAAATAAGAAGCCAACATTTCCCTGATGCAAGCGCTGCCATCTTGTGCTCTTGACTTCATTTGAAGCATGAGCCTGCACAGATTGTGGGATGGAGCTGATTACACTTCCAGTTTTAGCATCAAATAACTAATTTAAACCAAACTTATCAAAAAACTAACACTTGCACATACACAAGCCTGATAAGAACTACCTAAAATGACCAAAAAAACATCTTTGGGGAACATTTTTTTGACACATTCTTTATTTTTAAGTTACTGGAGGAGGCAGGATTGATGGCATATACAGACAGCAGAGGTCAATTGAGATAGATCTGCCTCACTTTCAAGGAGCTATCATGTCATCCTTAAGGGCCACTGGACTGAAATGTCAGTCTTTGAGTTGTACGCTGGATACATTTGGTTTTGACAAGAAAGAACAATATTTAAGAACTGTCCATGGAAGAGAGAGCAGGGCTAAATCAGTGGAGTACTTTCAATTTCTTTATGTTGCCATTTTCACTGGGTCTCTCCTGTGAGATAATGAGTTTATTCAAATACCAACACTTGACGTATGCCGGTGCTGAAGTGCCTACTTGTGTAATGCATTTGAGGCCAATGAATGATTAATGAGGCACAAATACAAGTGCGTTGCTAAATGGAGCTCAGAGTTTTTTTTTTTGTAGGGTTCATTTAATTTGTGCTTAATGATCAAATACCAGGGATTAATGGTACGGTGTCACAGATACAATGAGATCATAAACACACGTTCAGGAGCTGAATGAAGTGGTATTAAGATGTTATGCACATAAAACAGACATAACATGATATTATGTGTAATGGTTCTTGTCTAATTTTATTTTAAGAAAGGGATGTGTCTGTTTAATGGTTCCATAAGTATATTTGTCCAACTTCCCTTCAGATGTGCAAATTTTTCTGATCTTATAAGTAGAAGCAATCTTCGCCATAAATGTATACTTTTTGGGATGTAAATATCAATATTCATGCTGAATTAAGCATGTGATAAACTTATTATTGCTTGCACTACCACCAGCCATTGGACTGGTGTTTAAATGAGGCTGTTGTGAATTGTGGGATACCATTCACTCTGAAGCAGCGTCAGGATGAGTGTGCAGAGTTTCACTTCAGCGTACCCAATTTTCAGATATAGGACACACTTGTCTGCTACCTGATGGCACATGCAGTGTGGCTAATGGGACAGACTCAAAGTGTGTCATGAAACTCTGTGGTTAAATAAAATAAATGCAATAAATAAATGGAGCATGTCCTGATCAGTATATGAGTTTTAAAAAAAATTATTTCCTCAAGGATGAGCAATATGTGAAATGATTTAAAAAGTTAATGGGTGTGAAAAATCATATTTTCTCTGGCCGAGTGTCTAAATGCAGGGATGTGTGCTTACTATCTGCAGCTGGAGGTAGTCTCCCAGGCCAGATGCGCTGTCCACCCGGAGCAGAATGGCGTGTTTCTGTTGGGTGCTGAACCCAAGGGCGAGCCGGTCTGCCCTGGTGCTGGGACGCTCATTAGGAGGCCACGTGTAAACCACCACACCTCCGTCACGACCAAAGATATAAGTGGTCCCAGCTGGCCCATACAGATAAAAAATTTTATTGCAAGCATGTCTGTGTGCAATAAACAGTGTTTTCTATTACCTTCTGCAGATGGCACCCATTTGCCTATTCTTTGCTAAATGTTTAAGACAAAAAGGGCATATTGGAAAACAATAAAAAAACTCTTAAATGTTACATTTGAATGGCTTCCCTCATATTTTTTTTTTGCTAGCTCCTCCTACACACTGAGAAATAAATAAATCAGTATTTCCCAAACTACTTCTCAACATCACTGCTGAAGGCTGACTGTAATAACTGACTCATACAAATAACAGTATACAACGACTTGACTCACTGTAGGGTGACTTAATTATCATCAAGTCTTTTTTTTGCTTGTGAGGCTGCTGGGGAATAATTTTGTGTCAAAAGCTAGAAAATGTAAAGAGGACATTATTACACGTTACAGAGAAGGACCAGATTGGATTAATCAAACTAGACAGTGAGCAGGTAGTAATTTTGTGCCACTTCAGAATCAACAGATGACAGTGCCCCCTCGTGGTAGCTCTGATAAAATGCACATCAAAAAATGCATCAATTTCAGGCCTGCAGTTCAACATTTGAGTTAGAGTTAGATTCAGTGTGATTTCAGTTTACAGACATTGAGGATGAGATTTAACTGAAAAAGAAAAAGAAAATTGTGCATTACTAAATCAGGTATTCGGGGGTAATATTATAGTACAATAGACTTACATGAATTTTTGGGATTTTAACATGAGAATAAGTTCATCCTGCGCTCTTACTGTAGCTGTTGAAAAAACTGAATGTTCAGTAATACACCAAGGTCTTAGACAGAAAATAAAAAAGCAAGGACTCACCATCATTGCAAAGCGGCCCAGCATATGAAGTCATGCTGCAGTCACAGGTAAAACCCTCCCACTGCTGCAAACAAACTCCCTGATTTGAACAGGAGTCTTCTTGACATGTAGTGCTTGGACCTGCAGTGAGAGACAGCGTGGGATGGGAGGATGCAAAAGTTAGGAGTAGAAAAAAAGACTCACTCTTTTTCTTTGTCTGGAGCCCAGTGTGTTTACAACAGTATGCCAGTACAGTGTGTTTATTTTTAGACCACATTTCCTTGAAACATTTTGCTTTTTGAAATGGCTGGGTAGACTGTTGTGCTGCAATGGTGTTATGATTAGTAGTATTAGTAGAAAAGAATTGTGAGACTAGGATTTTGTGGAAAGGCTCCCGTTCTTTAGCTTCAGAAGATGTTAGATTATGCATATAAACTGAAACTGAAACTAAACCGCAATCTCTGTTACAAGGTGAAAAGAGCCAAATGTGGAGAGCATGCAGGTGGTGAAGCTAGATGAGTGAGGCAAGGACAGGAGGAGGAGTTAAACATAAGAGGGCGGAGTTATGTTTAAAGGCCTTCATCTCAATACTCTTTCTTCAGAAGTCTGTCACCACTCTCTCCCTGCCTTGTGCTGAAAGCAAACAGGAGAAGAACTTCAACAAATTTAAACTCAGTTCTCCTTCGTTGCACTTCCAGCTCGAGGTGTGGAGGAAAGGGTGTGAAACTGTTAGCAAATGGAGTATTGAAGTTTAGGTTGGGAGTCAGTAGGAGGGGTTAGAGAGCATGCTGCCAGGCAACCTGGGTGGTGGAGCTGTGGTCAACTCAAGTCAAGCGGTGGCGATGTCACTACTGTGATGACGTCACTATGGTGGCTAGGAGAGGGCAGGTCACCTTTGACCTTTGACTCTGGATCACTGGGATCCACACAACACTGGACACCACTGGGTAGTTTTAACACACGCATACATACACGCACTCACATACACGCACACACTCACACACACACACATTTTCCCACCCTCATACACGTGTCTCACATGCTCACACAAAGCGATATACCTTGCAAGTCAGCTTTCATCAATGTAACTTTTGTCAGCCAAACAAAAAAGCAAACAAGCAAATTAAGTTAGATGGTTAGTCAATGCACGCAGATGCCTGTGAACTGCTGAAAGAGTGGAACAGACACAGATAACACAATGTGCAGAAAGACTGAGGAGATGAGAAGAAAGAGAGTAAAATTTACATCTAGTAGACCAAAAGCTGGGTTAGTGGGTTATCCTACCAAGAGAGAGCATGAATTAAATGAAAACTGAGAGAAGAAGCAGTAGGGAGACGGGACCAGGACAGATCTGCTGGTTTGTTGTGTCTGTGTGTTTGCACCTCACCTTCACAGCCTCTCTCTACTTGTCCCATGGTTGCCAAGGCATCAGCCAAAAGGTCAGGGAGCCGGCCATTTAGATCAACTGTTGCTAGGCAACCCTGGAACCCCTCGCGGGAGTGGACCAGCTTCGGCAGGTCTCGGTACATCTCTTTGGAGACGCCCCCGATGTACAGGTCACCTGAGCAGCAACACGATGAAAGGCAGCTTCATGGACCAATTACTGTGCCAGACTCTATGAGTTTCAGGACTGCACCCAATCATTCACATTATTGATTGGTCTAGACATTATTTTTTCAATTAGTTGGTTGGTTCTTTGTTACTGAAGCTTAAAAAAATTGGGAAAAATGTCTGTCACTCTTTCTTTCAGCCTAAGGTACTTTGAATGGTTGTTTTGTTCACTAACAGCCCTGATATAAAACAAAAATAGCAGCAATTTTTGCAGTGAATTTTAAGCTTTTTTAACACAAAAAACTATTACAAATAGTCAATTTATTATTTAAATTTTTGTTCAGTATTTTTTTGAACGAATTAAGGCATACTTCTACTACATACATGTCTGCAGACTCTAACATCTGCAAGGCAAACTTGAAGCTACTGACAGAAATTAGCTTAGCTTAGCAAAAAGACTGGAAACAGACAGCCTGGCCTTGTCTGAGGCAACATAATGCATCTAGCAAGATATTTTCTCTCTCAAAAGTTATCCTTAAAATGCAAATTGACATGTTTGAACTTTTTTTTTTAGAGAGACTAAACTAACAACATTCAACATGTTGATTAGCATGTACACCCCTTTTCCCAGCACCAGCTGTTGTACTTTAGTATCACTGTTTGTAATTCTGTGCGTACCCTTTAGGTCAAGGTTCTTGGCACCCATGGTGGTCTGCGTGGTAACTTTGGTGTCAATCTTAACCGTGTGGAGATTATTAGTGTCCCTGGATATATGCACATTGTGCCAGTGGTTGTCATTCAGGGGACTGTTAGAGTTGCCTTTGATCAGATGTGCTCCGTTGCCCAGATCAGAGATGTAATGTAGGTAGCTAGAAAAGGAAGAAGGAAAGAGGAGAGAGAGGGGGTTTAAAAACTGAGGACACTTCAGGGCAGTATAATCAGTCTTCTAGAAACATAATTATAAGAATAAAAAAAGATCTGCTTGACTTGTGAATTTTTCATGTTTGATATTTCAGCCTCAGAGTCAAGAGTTTTCTCCCCTTTTTTGTTAATCGAAGATGAATACTAAGATGTTAAGTAAAACTGAACTTGCACATCCATTTCTGCAAGAAGGATGTTATTATAAACCCATATTTAAAATATATATTTTATTTGTTTACGATTAAAAATAAATCGTAAATACCACAAACTGTTTTCCAGCTCACCCTTTAACCAGCTCTATTACTATGAAGTCATTGCCGTCTCCCCTATTGTAGAGAATAAGGCCGTCGGGGGACGTCGTCTTGAACTGCATGAAGAGATGCATGGAGTAGTAGGCCTGCAGCGTGGGAAGTGTGACGAAACTGGAGCGCGAGCGGAAGGTGACAGGGTCCGCCACGATGCTCTTGTAGCCAATAACAGCGTTGAGCTCGCAGTAGTCGATGTCGCCATTCTTGCACAAGTCGATGTAGGGCATGCCGTTCAGCGCCAGGCCCTGAAGGTGGCCGATGAAGTTGGAGGGCACAGCAGGCATGAAGCGCTTCTCTGTCACTATACCCGTCTCCACATTGTGGAACTCCAGCTGGGTGTGGTCGCCCGCCATCTGACCTGGTGGCGGGGGTAAACTTCAGAGGTGAGGGCTACGAAAGTTGGGTTAGCTATTAAATATCAAAACTAACATTAAACCTAATGCTTATTGCAACCCGTGAACTAACACTGACAGATTGCTAGTAAAAGATGCAAGAGACACTGTTACTGGTACTATAACTATTGTGATGTACAGTAGTGTAATGGTTTACAGCTGTGATCACAATAATGATTCAAAATGATTATTTCACTTACAGATGTACAGATGTGCTCTAAAAAAGACATAAAATCCTTAAAGTAGGTCTTATAGAATTATATTAAAAAACCGACAACTTATCAAATATACCATGTTACACAGAATACAAGCAGATGTTTACAAACAGGCTCAGCCAGAAAAGGTTTAAAGAGTCATTTTAAGTTAAAGAGGGGTTTAAGTAAAGCTGCTGTGGTTACCTTCGACAGGCTGCAGGTCATCCACGGTGAGTTTGAGGCTCTTGCCACGCCGGACTACCCTCACTGTGTGCCACTCATTATCATTGAGGCCCGACCCCGCAAAGATGGTCTCTGGGCCTTTACCTACACATAGCCCAGAGCACCATTAACATAATGCACAGAGAGGTGGAGAGAGACAGATAGATAGACACAGAGGAGATAGAGATCCAGAGACAGAGACAGGAAAAGAGCAGAAGAAGAAGAGGAGAAAGAAGAAGAAGCCAGGCAGGTTGAAATTAAAAATTTAAGGACAGAAAAGTGAGGAAATGGAGGGAAGCAGCAGAGGGAGGGAGGAACCATCCACATCCCAGGGAGACAAACACCTCAGAGTCAACTCTCTCTTCATAGACAGACAGGTCTCTTTGCAGATATGCCAGAAAGACAGATGATGTGACAGAGACAGACAGAAAGATTAACATAAAATGGTGCCTAAGATGGAGACTGTGAGTCACAACAGGCCCACGCTGAGACAATCCATCTGTGGACAGATCACACCGCCATGATGACCACCTACTACCCACACATGCACAGACAGCACATTCACACCCCCTTGACTCCTAAACTGATACACAAACCTCTCTCTCCCCCGCGCTTATAACATATATTAGCCTGCATTTCTTTCATTTTCCACATGAATGCAATACTGCAGTGAGCCTCATGGTGGCACTAGACACTTGGTGGATCGACAGAGAGCTCTCCAAGGTGCTGATGTGCAGCAGAATGAAAGGAGCTGAGCTGTCCTCTCCTGATGTCTCTCTCTGCCCATCTACCGCCCCGAATCTTCACATAGTTGACTGCACACATTTGACAGACGGACCGTTCCCAAAACCTCAACGTCCCTTTCCTCCTGCTCACTACAAGCACCCCACCAACCTTGAACACGACACCCACCATCCTCAACAAACGCACACACTCACACACACACACACACTTTCCCCTTTCCTCCTCCTCCTCCTAGCCCTGTTGGTTTGAGGAGTGTGAGTGAGTCTGCTAACGGTGACCTATAGGAGGTAATGATGGGGGAGGTGAGAAGTAAACTGACCCGAACGGATTCTGCTGCAGAAAATGTCAAGCATGTCTGCATCACTCATGGAGGCACGAAGGCAGACACACACACACAAACCCACAGGTAGAGAGGTCGAGAAAGAGAGAGAGACATACAAGCACGCTGACACATAAGCCTAATTAAACGAATATGAGAAGTCAATCAAAATGGAAATGGCAGTGAGGAATGCGTGTGTGTGTATTTGCAAAGCTAAAAGAGTGCTCTGTGCGTTCAGAGAGGACACAGGGTTCCCCTGAGGAGACTCAGCTGTGCTCTGGGCATGAGCATCTCATCCTGTTACCATGGATCACTGCCTAACGCTGAGTGAAGGAGAGAATATGTGTATGTCTGTGAGAGTTTTTGACTGTGTGTGAGTGTGTGTGTGTGTTAGTGTGTGTTTGCATATGTAACTAAATACTCAAAGAATGAGCAGATTGATGTGAGAGTGAGGCAGTGATCTGTGTCAACCTGGGAACAGGGAGAGGCACAAATACACACCAATAAACACATGGATAGAGTCACACTCACACACACACATATACAGGCACATATTTTGGGTCAGTGCTAACAGTGCATTCAGCAGCATGGTGAGCTCGGTTCAACGTTGAGCTCCTAGCGATCGCTGTGGTGGTCAGCAGATATCCTGTGCTCTTTGCTGTTAAATCAAAAGACAACAAGGCTAGACAATTCAAACAGGAAGAAAAAAAGGAGCTGTTTGTTGCAATGAAAATGCAATTCAGACAAAATGACAAGCTAGTGGAGATTATAAGAGCAGGATAATGAAAACAAAATGACAAAAAGCGTTCCATATTTCATTAGCTCTAAATAACAAATGGCTTTTCTGCCGGAAAAGCCTCAATATCTCCCATGCCGAGGCTTTTATTTGACTGCTGAGTGGACTGTTTCGGTGGCGCCTGGCTGTTTAATACATTTTTTCTTCCCCGCTTGAATATAAGATGTATAATTTATTGTATGCACACTGTGTGCCAGAAAAGTGGCTGTCTACTGAAATGTTCATTGAGACAACCGGTCTAAAATTGGCCGACAGGCATGCGGGATAGCAACAGCACTGTGTGGCTAGTAGGGTTTCTATGGCAACTGCAGTCGTCCATTTCACCACCTCTCTGCCGTCACAGAGCATTCGTCTCTCCCTCTCTCACTCTCTCGCTTTTTCTCTGTGGTCGTGACAGAGACAAACTCCACGTGAGGGAATTAAACTTCATCAGGGATTCAGCTCCACTCACAGCAGCATGAGCAGAAACACACATATACACACACACACACGTAGATGAGCAATGGAATACAAAATGCACAGGGCGCACAATCACACACTAAACACGCTGAATGAAAAATCCCTCATGTACAGTTTAGAGAGAAACAAAAAGCAAACAAAGAAAGCAACCAGACAGACATCAGGATGAAGGTGCAACAGAGAGAAACAGAGGGATAAAACATCTTTTGTCTCTGGCATGAAGGAGAAGTAATTACCCTGCAGCTCTGAGCTGCATTCATCCACCAGTTAGTCACTACTCTTTGCCTTTTTGGTTCACAGCTTTCAGCTTTGCAACACACCTAATTTTACCTGAACACCTCATCCTCAGATTCTGTCCTCTTTCCTCTCCTCTCTCTATTTTTTTTCCTTCCCCTCCTCCCTTCAACCCCCACCGTCCTCTCTTCCGTCTATCCTTCTTTGCTAAAATGGCTGACCTGGAAAACCCTGGCCCTCAGCAAAAATCGCACCACTCCTGTGGTGTCGCTGAACATGCAGACACAAACACACATATGTGCACCTCCCCCTGTCCAACACACACTCCTACACACACATATATGCACACACACACGCACGATACAAACATGTGTTGAATAAGTGATTATGAGCAGATGGAATGACAAGAGAGAGAGTGAAAAATAGTCAGACGGACAGAAAAACACACACACTCTTATGCATACACACACACACACACACTCAGGGGGAAAAGGAAGGGGGAGGGGTTAGGTGAGATGGAGGATCACTTACTGGCTGTACAGTTTATCCTGATACAGTCTGGAGGGAGAGCAGAGCAGAGGGTTAATGCTGCATACATACACATAGTCCCCACGCCCTGGGGACGCACACATCGACACACCCTGCACGCATATATATATATAAAAATACACACACACACTCACCACTGAGAAAACACACACTCTCCTTTGTCACAGCACCTCAAGCTGGACTACGGTTTTTCCTTCAACAGTGTCCAATTCAAACTAGAATTGTGGTGTCTTTGATATTCAGCCAATAAGGTTGAGTAGATCTTCACACTGAACAGTTACATGTAAAGGAGAGTAGTGTGTCTCAGCATGAGCAGTGTGCTGATTGGCTGCTCTGGCCTGAACGACTTTTTCAGTCACCAATCAAAAGCACCGGGAGACTGAGATGGGTTATGTGTGTCAGTTGGTTTGATGACATCAAACATATCCCATTTCTTTGTCGCCCATCCAGAGCACAAATCTCCGCAAATGATCGGACGATTCAGCCCCCTTGATAATTATACATACATTTTTTTTTACCCATGATGCCTTGGTGTGTCGTGTGGCGTCAACCACAGAAAAGACGCGGCTGCAGACAACCAGAGACCAACACATGCACCCCTCTGTTGAGCTTATATGAGTGTAAGAATGTGTGTGTGCCTGTGAATGAGTTAGGCTAAAAATGTGTTTAGCAGTTTTGAAGAAATGTATGAAACTGAAAGGGATGAGCTTTTCCTGCAACTATGTGTGGGGTATAGTATTTGTGTGAGAGTTTGTACAGTTTGGGAGTCTCTGTGTTGACTGTTGAAGGTGTTAGGGATGCACAGGTCCGCTGGGAGTGAGCAGAGAATGCAGCTTGAGGCTTGACCCTCTGTTCAACACAAAAACAATGCAACTAACCTTCAAAACATACATGAGTGTCTGTGTGTTTTCAAAGATATGCTGTATATGCACCATGAAGTCTGTCAAAATGATAGAAAACCTGTAGGACTCATATCTTAAAAAACACTAAGTATGAAGAGCAGAATCATCTGCCAGAATTATCAGGATTACCAGGACCAGTTTACTTTCCAGGGACAATATATTATTAATCAACATTTAATGACATTCCTATGCAAGAAATAGCCAAGAGGCCAGTATCAGCTGCATTCCCCTGACAGGCAATTAAAAGTGTTTGAGAAGCTACATGTTTGCGTGCATGTGTGTACCTAGGTTGACAGTGAGTCGGACACGGCCCCCATCCAGCTCCAAACGAAGGGTGTCTGCGGAGTTACGGGATGTGGTTGCCATGAGAACGCCATAGGCCCGCTGGGAGCGAAAGCGTAGCGAGACGTCCTCCGCCTCGGTGTGCATTGCCACAGGCAGCTGCACCTTCATAAACTTACTGCCGTCATACGAAAGGATAGTCGCATCTGTAGAAGACACAGTGAAAAAACAGAGAGATGGAAGAGGAGAGCGAATGAGAGAGGGAAGGAAGAAGTTGAAGAGAAGGCAGAGGAAGACAGGAATGATGGTGGAGGAGAGTGAGGTGGGTGGAAACAGAATAAAACAAACAAGAAAAAAAGAAAAAACAAGATTGACAAGAAAAAAAACAGGAGGTGGGAAGAGACAAAGGCATTTCGACGTTGAGTGAATCAGATTTAAACATGATGAAGTATGTCGCAGTGTGGCTACACTCCCTCGTTCCTCTGCCACGTCACGTTGAAACCCAAAAACCTGCTTCCTGCGAAATTACCCCATCACTTTCCACTCTTAATTCATCATCACTCCACAAAAGAGGATGTAAAAATAGCCGCAGCTGGTTGGCTGGCTCTATTATCCGGTTAAATCAGAATGCACGGCGATGAGTGTGTTAGCCACCGTTGCTGACATCTCAGACCCTGGAGTCATAATGTAACAAGCTCAGGTGATCCCACTTTAATGTCTTTTGCATACTCATTTACATATTCATAATCTTCTTTCCCAGCTACCTGCTGGGGCCAATCCCTGACTGCTAAACTGTTTACCTCCGAGGACCCTGTTTTTTATTGGCCAATTACATACACAGCAAACACATTACAAACACTCTCTCCATGTCTGTGTGTCTTTATCTCCCCCTCTCTTCCTTCTTCTTATATCTCTCCGTTCCATTCCTCCTTCGCCTTCTCTGCCTTTCGCTCTATCTGTTTCTGTGGGAGACGGTTGGAGCCAAGGCAAAAAAACAAGAGAACAGGAAGAGAGGGAGGCCTCATGAATACTGATGAGCTGAGAGGAGGGAAAGAAAAAGATAGTGTGTGTGTGTGTGTGTGTGTGTGTGTGTGTGCGTGTGTGTGTGTGTATGCGTGCATGTCAGAATAAGTGAGTGAATTTAAGTGTGAACAGAGGAGGGTTTAGTAAAGTGAGAGCAGGGGGAGAGAAAATAGGGACAGAGCAAGACAGAGAGAAGGGGGGTAGAAAAGCTCTTGGCTAAAATGTAAATGAACCCTCATTAACTTGAGGAAAAAAGAGGTAGTTGGCCTGTTATATCACAGATAACATAACTAACACGCACACACACACACACACACACACACACACACACACACGCGCGCACATGCCTAAGCACACTTCAACACATGCACACACATTTCTGATAAGGGAGACAGCTGACTAAATTTTCCCCACCAAGGCACCTGACTCACTACCAGGCAAACAGAGGAGGGATGGTTGGCTTGAAGGAAGTATGGAAGCCCATTTATGCCAGAAAAGAACTAAAAAAAAATTGAAGCATAATACACACTGACTGTGTTTTATATCATTGCATCATGAGATGCCTGTAGCATCCACCAGATGTGCTCTGTGCTACAGGTGTGTTGTCAATGATAAAAGGACGAAACCATCAAAAAGGTTTGTTGATCTCTTAATACTTTCTAGCTTTCCTGTGAAAGTCTAACTCAACCTGTCTGGTTCCCAACTGAAGAGACACATCTAAAAAATGGGTCACAAATATGTTATTTCACTTTTAAAAAGTTCTCATTGATTTCCTAAAACAGTTGTTTTTGGAAAATAACTCAAAAAGGAGTGAATGCTGTATTTTTTAAAACTGATAAATTTCTCACTTATACTTAATATCTTAGTATCTCTTATTTTTTTTGTTTAATGCCATATTTTTTACTTCTTATTGTTATCACTTTGATTCATTAGGTCATCCCTTTGACTGACTTCTTATGATTACTGACTTAGTGTCTCTTGATTTGGACATCTGTTTTCATAAACTTAACTCATAATGAGTATTTTAACTTTTGTCAGCACTAAAAAATATGACTTGTTTGAGAGCAAAATTAAGGGTTATCTTTAATTATTACAAAATAGATTGAATTCTCTATGTTTTTTTAAACAGAGTTGGAAAAATTTGTATGAATCTGATCTTTCAATCTGATCTTTTCAATGTGTAATCCTGAACCCAATGATGCAAAAGAAACGCTGGTAATTCCTCACATTTTTTCTGTTTCTTTTTCTTTTTCTGGCAGGAATGAGCTTCCATACAAAAATCAGGACACCAAGAAAAAACCCACCAGTGAGAACAGTCACAAGTGAGCAGGAGGAAAGAACTAAAAATGTGTTAAGAAATGTGCAAATGTGTCGACAGAAATAAGTGTATGACTGCTCTTTGCAAAAAAAAAAAAAAAATAGAATATCTTGTAGCTGGAGCATGGCGACCATCTTTGTTCATTAAAGAAGAGAGAGGTGGAACAAAGGAGAGAGTGAGAGAATGAGGAAGAGAATAAAAGGGAGGAGGAAACTGCAGGTAGAAGGCGTAAACATGGCCAATCACTCTCTCCATCTGCTTCTCCATCTGTGCTTCCTTTAATCCACTGAACCACCAGTTAGTGACCCCTCAATGCACACAGAGAGGGACGAGGAAAGATGTAGAGGAAAGGAAAACAGAGCTAACAGAAAAAGGGAGCGAGGGTGCATTGCTCAGATAAACATACACTGCGGATGTTTGTCCTCCAAAATAAAACATTTTCATATCAACGCCTTTCAAAAAGTGTATATGTGTGTGTGCGTCTATATCTCCTGTTAGATGATAGTACAATCATCACTTGAGACGCTTCAGCAGTCGTGGCACAAACAACATTTCTTCTCTTCTTCTTCTTGTCTGACTCCATCTCGCTTCTTTCAACAGCCCTGTATCAGTACCTCTGCCAATCTTTCCTACTTTCCATTTCTCCCTCGGCCTGAATTCATACCTTTTCTCATAAATCTCTCTCTGTCAGATTTTCTACTCTCGTCTCCCATTCCTCCTCATCTCCTCAGCTGCTGTCATATGGCGGTTCCAGCCGGGTGGTTCCACCCTCCTCTGTCACAGCTCCTGCTCCCTGCACATTTCCTCTCCCATCGATTCCCAGTCTCAACATCCACAGAAGTCCAATAGTCCTGTCTGTAGCCCTGCTTCCTCCCACCTCTTCTCCTTTACCCCTGTTGATCCTCTCCTTTACCTGCCTCCACCTCACTGCTCTCACCTTTAAGCTGAAAATTTGTTTTTGACTTAAAACAAGATAAAGTCAACGATAGAAAAGCTGCACTATTATTATTTTTCATTGGTCAGCAAGCAGGGTAATTTTCTCTCCACCTATCTCTACACTACCTATTTTCTTACTGCCATCCCTTCTATTCTCCACCACCAGGGATGAAGTAGAGGGTAAAGTTACCTAAACTCAATTTGTAAGCCATTTTATTTAAGTAGTTTAGCCACATTTTATCTGCTATAAATCTTTATGAGAATACCTATCAGTGCACATCAGGTATAATCAAACAGGTGTAATCTGTTGGGATGATTTAAAGGGGAAAAAATGCATAACTTAAAGGTATAATGAATAAAAGTTTTACTGCCCAATATAACAGATGATTATGATATATTTTCAGAGTTATTTCTGACTTTAAACTTTAGATTCACTACCCCAAACCATCTGTCTTCTGTCACTCATTACTTTGGCATAACTCAGTGTTCTCAAGCCAAAAAGCAAATGACAAAGCTGTCATTATGACTGTATTTTGCTTCATGACATATTATTTTTTTCCCACAAAATGTTGTTGTTTAATGACTGCAATTAGGCAGCTTACTCATCTCCGTTGGGAAAATGTGACTTTAGCGGTCATGCCAATTACAAGCTGCCAAAAGTCCAGTTTTAAGTGTAATTTTCATCCTCTCTTTCACTCTCTCTCTCTCCGATCTGCTGCCACGTCATTCTCACCTCTCTCACAGGAGCGTCCCAGGTATCCCGTCCCGGAGCAGTCGCAGACGTAGCGATTCCAGCCTTCCCTGCAGATGCCATTGTGCTGGCAGGGATTGGACAGGCACTGTTTGGGCGGCTCCCTTGAGCACGAAGGCTTCACCCCCACCGCCCTCTGGGCCTCAGCCAACCGCCGGATGTCTTTGCTCTGCCCGTCCACAAACAGGTCTCTGATGCAGCCCACGTAGCCGTAGTTCAACAGAGCCGTCCACACCTGAGGAAAACGTTGCCATTGTTGAGTTATTTCACTGGAACCACTTGACTACATTTTGTATGTTTGGTGGTAAACTCAAGTTATAATAAAAATTTATAAGTAAAAGCTACTTAAAGATCTTCAAGGTAAAGTTGAGAGCAAGAGCTGTCAGCTATTTTTTCACTTTTTCACCCTTTCACCCTCATATTTTTATTCATTTATTCCTTGTGTAAATTGTTGAGGCCAGGTGGCTGAAAATATTTATTATATTAAGTCAAAACTTTTAATTATTAAAATTGAAAAACAAAATAGAATATTCCATTAAATTTCAGGTTCAAACTGCTGCCTATTTCCTATTTCCTCTTCCAGCTTTCATCTACATATGACAGTCTTCTTTAAATGAGGGAATGGGGAGAAATAAAACTAGCACTCTATAGTCCCTTCCACTTTTTCCCAAGGCTAATCGATTTATCCTTTTTATATTAACATTTAATCTCTTATATTATACTTCTATCATATCTTTTTTTTTCTGTTTTACTCTAAACCTTGAAATATTTAGTTCACTACAATCTAAGACATTGGAAGCAGAAAATTCTACAATTTGAAAAGTTGGAACTGAGTTTCTTTTGCAACTTTTCTTCTCCCTTGCCCTAAAATTTCTTAAAAAAATGTACTGGTTATCAAACAGCTAATAATAAACTAACCGTAGCTCTTATATCAAGATCAGGATGTCATGCAGTGTACACACCTCTGTAGGGAAGATGAGTCCAGCGCGGTCCTCAGGTAGTCCTCCCAGGTACAAAGTGTCATCCAGGTCCAGGATCTCACTGTCTCCCGGAGCCGTGTACGCTGTTCTTACACTGTTCACCGAGATGGTTCCTGGATTCACCGCGAGACATTACAGCAACTTCAGTAATCGTTACGACCTTCGCTGTGAACATCCTCATCACAATCATCACTGTCATCACCGCCACCATCATTATGCCTGCCATCATCATCATCATCATCATCATCATACTCTCTCTTTGTCCTCCTCCTCATCATCATCACCACCACCACTTATCACTGCTATAATCAGAAGGAAGGGAACGACTATACAAGCTGTTGGTTTTAAAAGTGCTTTGTCCAGCTTTTTGTCACCGATCAATTATTAATACACTTATTTTTAGACATTAGTACAGTTACAGTAAACAAACAAGACCCACATAGAAAAGATTTGGAGCCTCTAGTGTGGTTTACTTGACTGCAATTAACACTGACATGCCAACTTTTACTATAGTGACATTTCAAGTCACAGTCATTTGGCTCATTCTGTGTTTTCAGTGTTAAACTGAGACTAAATACATATACGAAAAGGACGTAACATTTGTCAACGACTATAAAAGGTAATGTGTAAGTATGTGTTATGCATCTATGATCAGAAGGCATGTGAGTAATGCCAAATGTGCCTATAACTTTAAAAAATGTTAACAGCACTACCAGTAGCATGAGAAAGAGGCAACCCATTGCTTTAATTATAGCCTCAGTGTTAAGGTAATTATATCAAGACATTACATTGTATTTGACGGTGCTATTTTATTTTGATTGTGTTTAAAATGGTCTTAACAACACACTCTTAAAATCAGATTCAATCATACAAATTTGAATTAAATACAGACGGCAGGCAGATTGCAGGTGCTTAATATAAAATTATGAAGCATAATCTATTCTGAACCACCACCTCCTCCTTCTCAACCTTCATGGCCAAGGTTAACATCGGAGTTTGGGGGCTGTGAGCGTACCTGAGCGTCCGTCCCTCTGGAAGTCCACATGATACCACTCTCCGTCGTTGACCTTTCTGTCGATAGCCTTGGTTTTGGTGGTTCCTGAGCCCATATCCAGCAGCAAGTACAGGTGCCCGTCCAGCATCTCAATGGCAAAGAAATCCACCTGTAAGTCAAGAGACACTGCATCAGTATTCTGTGAAACGCAGGGACATTGATAGCTCGCAATAAAAATGCAAATTATAGCTCCAAGTTACACTAAGGTGATTAGACTCCAGACTAACCGTTTATAAGAAGGTTTTTTGAGCAATCATTGAATTTTTGTGGAGATTAGTAGACTTATGCATTTTGGAAAAAATATAAGGCTACTTATGTTTAGGGAAAGGGCATAATTGTGGAGTACTGACTTTAATTCTCAGGGAAAGATCTGGAATTCTGTAGTATACAGAAGAAGATGATTAAAGGCGTCATAGCTGGAAGCCATCTTGGATTTTAAGAGGTTTAAGTAATAATAAAATCACTTAAGTTCTTGCTTTCAATATCCAAGTTGAACAATATTTTTTCATCTATTATCACCATCAAGTTGCATTCATTCTTTTTGCTAGCATTTAGCTAAAAGCACTGCTGTCTTTCCACACAGTCTCACAGAGCTGCTACCTTGGCTCCAGACTCTTGGGCTTGTTTTTTTTTAGTTTCAGTTTTGTGCTAAAAAAATAATTATATTTTCACCTTGACTGTAGGAGGCGTACGTGGGTCCTTGCGCTGCTGCTGTCGAGGTTTGCCATGGCTGAAGAGCATCAACCCATTTGGCTCTGTGGTCCTGAAGTCAAATGAGATCGATCCCGCCTTCTTCGCCGTCCACTTGCTCAGTGCCACGAAAGACTCGGGGGTGTCAAAGGTCACAGGGTCCAGCGTGGCCACACTCTCACACTTGAAAGACACCACCCCACTTACCTAGGGAAGGTGTAAGAAAATTAAATGTTTAGTGATTCAAGCATTGAAAATGGCTTGTTAAACTGATGTCCAGTGAACATCAAGAGGCAGTGGTTCCTTTGTAGTCTGGGACTGAAATAAAGCCAGAGGCTCCCTGGTGTGAACTGACTACAAGACAAAAGCCTGGCTAACTCTCAAAAATATAATCCCATTTACTTAAAATTCCTACATTATAAGCCTTGCAGGGCCTGACAGAAGGTTGTAGTACAAAACAATGTCTGTGTTCTGTGCATAAGAGGATAATGCGTTGTCTGGATCAAATTGTACATGCTGTTTAAAGGCCATACCTTCATCTTCGGGTCTCCCTGTTTAGCCAGTCTAGAGAGCTCCAATCGTACATCATTGTTCTTGTACACCACCTTTAGAAGAGGGAATTCAAGGGAAAAGAATAAAAAGTTAATTCACCACTGAATAATATTAAAAGAACCAGTTCTTTTCTCTTTTAGTCATTAGATGCATCCACTCTTTGGATTACTTTTAAATACTAAAACAATAAGTGAAAAACAAGCAAAAAGACTAAGACTTGCTATGATTAACCTTTTCTAGAAGTCAGAAAAACCAAGGAATATTAAAGGTTTAGAGAGTTAAAGACACTTTAAATATAACTAGACATCCATTAATCTCTCTATCCACAAACCTTTTTCTTTTTTTTAATTCAAGTGTTTGGTATTTTTATATGAAAGTGACAACCTTAAGACGAGTGAGCCACTCCAGCATCATCTTTTGATAACTCCCATTTGTCCCTGCCACTTGCATGATTGCTTTTGCTCTTTTTTCTTCTCCCCTCTTCTATTTCTCTCTTTACTTTCACTGACACAGTCCGCTCTCTGACTGAGCAGCATGAGTGTAAAGAGTGTGCTTGTGCTGAGCATTTTGATGTCGAGAGGGACAAGCACACACAAGCTCTGCTTTATTAATCCAGACCTCCTTCTATGACCTGTGAGCAACTCGGCAACATCGTAAAATCTCTACTCTACATTTATTTTCCACCTCAGTTTTTAAAGCCTTGTATGTCACGCACTTTTGCATTTGTGTGGTCGGCAATTTTTCAAATACAAGTGCTGCAAGTGTGCAAAATGGTGTGAGTGTGTTGGTGTGTGCCTGCACTGCATCAAATGCACAAAATTGTTACAGCCACGATTGTTCATGCGCGTGATTCACTGCATACGTCTTAATTTGCTCACATGGATTATCATATCATCGTATTAAATATGTAAATGTGTCAGTGGAGGGTTCACTTTGACAGCGGCAGCCTCGTTTAAACACCATCAGTCTTAATGAAGCAACACAGAGCGCATTCACCACTGATACAGATAGCTCTCTGTTTGGCACATCATCTGTCGGCTTGTTTGGTTGTTTGTTTATGCCTCTGTGTGAGTCTGTGTGAATGAAAGTGAGACTCAGACATGGTGTGTATAGAAGGGGGTGTGAGGATGTATTTGGGGGCTTTGTTGTATAAATTGCTGTGTATGCACGAGTATGATTATTTGTGTTTGACTATTTTTGTCTGAGTGTGTTTTAGCAAATACATCTGTGCATTCCTGCTTATGTATGTGTGCATACATGCTAAGACTGTGTTTATTTGAATATGCAAGTGTATTGTTGTGTTTTCATCAGTGTGTCATGTGAGTTTTTGTTGTTGCTGTGTTGTGGCCCATTTCAAGCACAGCGGATGGATGGAGCGTCTCTGTGGCGTAGCTAATTAGCATGTTAGTGCTTAGTGCTGTATCTACTCCCTCAACGACACTCATCACTGATTCTCTCTGATGCTGGGGAGGGTGTGTGTGTGTCTGGGATTGTTTGTGTGAGTCTGCCAAATGGAAGCATTTCTCTGTGTGTGTGTGCTTTGTAAGATAGTGTGTAAAATATTTGAGTGATGCGAGACAGAGAGGGAGGAAGGGAGAAAAAAAAGGGAGAGAAAAAGAAGATCTTTATTTTTTAAAACCTGCAAATGGAGAGAAATATGTGCAGTATGGGTGCACGAATTGAGCAATAATTAAATATTATCACTCATCCTCTTTCAGTGGAATCATATGGAGATGTAGAGATTACATCAGTAGCTCATTCAGTCTAAATTATGTCTAAATGTATTCAGAGCAAATTGTGGTTAAAAACCAGCAAAATTAGTTATTCAAGATGTTGTTCTACATGTGTGCAGAAAGTTTTTGACACAAAATAATGTATCATGCTATTTTTTCACTATACTGCCAAGCACTAGTATGAGAACTGCACATCAATTTTTTTTTTTTCTTGGATATATACAGACATATTCATCATGAATGCACCCCACCTCTTTGAGACAGCCCATGAAGTTATTGCTGACAGGAGAACCAGGCAGGTCAGCGGTGCTTGGGCTCCCTCCCACGTAGAAGAAGTCGTCCGAGCCCAGCATGGTGTAGTCCTCCTGGGTGTAGCCCGTGGTGGTCAGGATGCCGTCCACCGAGATCGTCACCTACACAACAAAGCACAGGGAAAGGACACGCTATATACTCACACCAAAGGCAGCGCTAAGCGCTAGCTAGGCGCTGACCAGCCAAATTAGCCCCCGTTACTCTGGTAACCAATGTGTATGCAGTCTGTTGGGAAGAAGGCCTGATTGGTTTGGGGAATTGGCTAGTTGTGCTGTTGGGACTTTGATTTGGTGTGGATGGATCAGTGCTAACTGTTTGGTGTAATTGAGTAAGACTGCCTCTCTTCTTTGCTTGTATTGCTATAATTATGTTGCTTAACACTGCTAAAAGCAACTCACTAGGTCTGCCATCAGTTTGTAATAAGCTCTGTAGTCCTATCTACCTCTTGTACACTCTGTCTGGAATCAGACTATGTGGTCTGCCTGCTCCTGCCTGTCAGCAGTGCAGTGTTTGTAATTAATAAAGATTTACTGATACCAAAAGCTTCAGGGCCACCATTTAAAGATTGTGACTCTCCACATCAAGACTTCAAAGTCATTTCAGTCACAGCACAGTACTGACTACAAAGCAGTCTAAACCAACACAACTTGTGAAACATTGCAATAAAAATCTAGCCCTGTTTTCTGTGTAAGCTAGTACATCTTTAACATTAAAGGTTTTCCTCCTTATGTCTTTAGTAAAGACTCTAATACTCTGTTTTATCTAGAAAAAGATGCATTATGATAATGTATTAACATACTAGCAACAACTTTTCTTAAAGCTCTACTTAAGGTGTCACTGACCCTCATGCACTTATACTTTTAACAGCCCATTCTGATTTTAGCATGCACTGATAAAACCCTGCCATACATAAGTCACAGTTAGCAGTATGTTATCACCTTTAAATTGTACAATACATCACTGACCCATTAAGGGTTTGAGCTCTTTACTTTCTGACAACAGACTGTTCCTTCTTACTGAAGGTGCTTATCATTGCCAGGCAAACTTGCCCAGCCAAGCAAGTGTTAGTAAAGTCTCCACAGGCTTCTTCATGCTATACAGGTAGGTGTTAGTACTATTCACTTGTTAGTAGTTGTTAGTTGTTGCACTGCTGACAGCTGCAGTAGTGTTGCTTGTGTCAGGCCAAGATGTGTTGGGTTTCTGAGGTTAGGGTTAATGATCTCAATGCTGTTAGTAGTGTTGATGATGTCATGTTTTTTTGTGTGTTTAGGGTGAGTTGTGATGATGGTGTTAGTTAGTTAGTTTGTGGTCTGGGGGGGTTTGTTAGATCAGCAATTCTGAATGAGATGACACATGGACGAACACACACACGCACACACACATAATGATGTACATACACACACACAAAGGTGTTAGATGGGTTACGTCTCATTCCACACAAACACACTCACATAAATATATAAACATGCAGCCTGTTCCTCTTTTTGCATGCAACCACTGGCAAGGAGGACACAGTAGATTAAAAAAACACAACAGAGGACAGGATATGTCAGAGGCACCATGGAGAACATGCAGTGGCAGAGTGGAGGACGAAAAAATCAAAAGAAGAAAAAGAAAAATAAAAGAGGGGGAAGGAGGAACCTCTCTTTCCATTTTATGGACCAGTCAGAGAGGAGAAGGGTTTCTGAGTCACGCCATGCAGGAGAGGGTGGGGGGGGGGAGGCTCGCCATTTGCGTGCAGGTGAGGGATGAGCCAATCAGTACACGCCTACATGTCAGTCACAGAGTGATGGGGTGAAAAAAACGGTAGAGAAAGGGGGGAAAAGGGTTTAAAGAAAAAAATTGGTTGGCAAGAGGGGGGACGGGGGCTTTTTAAGCGTAAAAGATTACCAACCGCATTTATCCTTTTATTGGTTTAGTTTTGATGTCTATGGTTCAAAAGGAAATAGACACGGGGCAAACCCAAACTAAGAAACAATTAGAATGATATCTACCGAACAATGGAGTTTGTTTACCATAGCGTGTCCAATGCCTGAGTGCTTTGTAGGAGAGGGGGAGAAAGGAAAGCAAAAAACTGTGAACAGAACAACTTCGGGAACAAAAAAAGGAAAGCTAGAAGGCCTCTGGTGAGGTTAGTAGGTTGGTTGGAGTGGTTTCGCTAGGAGAAGGGCACAGGTTAGGTTAGTAGAATGAATCATTCCATGGATGGTGGTTAGTTTCACTAGCAGGTTAGTAAAGTTAGTAGTCAAGTTAGTAGTACAAACAGGCAAACGGTAGAGGCAGGGCACAGGTGGGTTACAAGCACCTGAGTGCTAATGACCCTGATTTGTTCTTTGGTTCACTCTCTTTCTCTTTCACTCACTCATTCATTGATTCACACACACACACCTACAATTAAAAAAGCACTCACCTAGAGCTGAAAGCAGTGCTGGTTTGTTGGTAAACCCACTGCAAACTAAGACCAAAAACTCAGGTATTTTCTTCCTACCACAGCTTCACTGCAGTTGGACAACAGACCACTGACTGTAGCTTCTACATTGATTAGTTTCTTGCTGCAGACTGTCGTCTTTTCTGCTGCAAACTGCCCCTGAAACATCTGCAGCAGTCACTGTGGTTCCCGAAGTCAAATGCACATAGAAACTATTTAATAGTGAATTAAAATTAATGCTGCAACTGGCTGTCATTTTCATTTCTTATTATTTTGTTAGTTATTTCTATAATAAGTAAATTAATTATTTAATCTATAAAAAGCTAGAGAATAGACTAAAATAATCGTCAAAGTTTGCCAGAGCCCCAAATTATGCCATGAGACATCTTGTTTGGTCCAAGTAATAGTCCAAAACCCAAAAATATTTGAATTACAATGAAATGAAACAAGGAGTCGCAGCAAATCCTAGCAATTTGGAAACTAAAACAAGCAAATGTTTCGCATTTTTGCTCAATAAAAAAACTGAAAAGCTTAATCAAGATTATCAAAATTGCTGTTAGTTACTCATTTCATCACTAGCTGAAATCCATGCTTATTTCCACCTATTCATAAATCTGCCACTTGCCATCATATTTATCCCTCTCTATGAACCTTCACATCACTCTTCCTCAAGGCTTATTGTAACCAATTTTATATCTCCTCTCCTCTCCTCTCTCCTGTTTGCTCTGCCGCTCACTCCTCCATCTCCTGTTGTCTGGTTACCTGTCTCAAGTTGCGGGTGACCTTGACGTCGTGCCAGGCGTTGTCGTTGAACTTGCCGTTGACGGGCTCCACCAAGGCCTCGAAGGCCCCGGAGCCAAGGTTGATGACAAGTGACACGGCACCGTTCTTCAGTGCCAGGTTGACGTAGTCGGCTGACTTGCCGGTGTGCAGCATCAGGCCGTTGCGCTGCAGCGTCTTGAAGGAGAGTGTGATTTCATCGCTGCTAGACTGGATGGGATTGGGTGACAAGTCATAGCAGAAGTACTCAGAGCCCTTGAAGGTGGCAACATACTCCTCGCGAGCTGAGAAAGAATAGGGAGAGGTGGAAGAGGAAGAGGGAAACGGGAAGGAAGAACAAAGAAGTGTGGAGCCATTATACTCTTGTTAAACATTATCAGAATGATTAGAACAAAATGCAAACTATGTTACTTCTTCCCACACTCTTCTTCACAATATGCTCAAAGATGATAAAATGGTGGGTGTTCATCAGAGCCAGCCGAGTAAAACAAAGCTCTACAGGCCCTGGTTAAATCTGATTTCGGATGTGCAGTGCAAAACATATTGTTTAAGATGCTGAAAATGTTGTTACTGTCAAGCAAAGCCTCACTGATGCCAGCACTTGGAAGAAACACTTCCTTCCATACCTCTAATCGTACCATGGAGTGGTGTGTAAACAAGCTTTGATCACTCGTGGGTTGGAGATTAAACAGTGTGGATGCGGGAGAGACAGTCGTGAGTCTGTAGCATTCCAAACTTGTTATGAAACCTGCCATACTCTCTTTTGAGAGAACAGCTGTGCTTGCAGTCTGAAGTGATGTGGTCTTGTTTGACAACACGGCTCATTTCGTGTTGTTCATCAAATGCTAGAATGTGTGTCTGGGTATGTAAAAAGGTTAGAAAGGTTTTAAGAGGGATGGCAGAAGCTGACGATAAAGATGGAGAACAGCAGCCTGCGAGCATCGTGGCAGCCAAAGCAGGCAGGATGGACCAATTAGAATTCAGAATAACAAGCAGACAGCCAATAGCAACTTACCTTGCACACCCTTAGTGACCCCCAAGGACACTAGACCAAGGTTTTGCAATCCATCATCCTTAAGCTCACACTCTCTTATCTACTCTCTTACACCTACTCATATAGAAGTGCACAGCCATACACGCAAGCAAGCAAGCAAGCTGAGGAACAAATATGCACACCTACACACACATCTGCGTGCAAAAAAAATGATCATACTATTGTGCTGGCAAGCAGGGGTGACATTATCTGTCTCCTTCACACCCATCCCCCCAAAGCATCACCCTTCCTCCGCATCCACTCTAGCATTCTCCTCACCACCATCCTTATATCTCTCACACCTCCCTTCAAGCTTCACGCCACCATTCCTCTCTGCACAGCTCGCTGGCCTCTTTTTCTCTGCTCTGTAGAGCCTCTGGCACAACCACCAACTTGTAGTTCACGATAATGAGGAGAACAGAGGGGAATTTAGCACACACTAGGTCAGGCTGGAGCAAGACAGACACTTGGTGAGGAACCGCTGGAGAGGAAGGAGGGGTTGGATTGCCACGTAATGAATAGACTGAAGTGTAATAGGTTATTAAGGTAGTGAGAAGCCGAGAGAAGAGTGTTGAAATGGAATCGGCCGCACTTGAGTGAATATAACACAGAGAGAATAATGAGAGGGAAAAAGTGAGAATATATCACAATTCAAAGAGCATTTGTGGCAAATTGTCTTTCTTTGCTTTGGTTGCATGAAAAAATCCAAAGTGTGAATGCCAATATACGAGTGAGAAACAACAAGTTGTTTGCCAGCATGCGTGTGAGTTCCCCCAAGTGTGTGATTCCTCCCCTCCCAGCATGTTAATTAAGAGTGTGTGTGTGTGTTAGCATGCCTCAAAAGGAAAAAGAGTGTGTGCAACTTTGTGTTCAAGCACGTGCGTGTGTATGTGTGCGCGGAAAAGTATATGCTTTTTTTCAGTGTGCGTGAAATGTGCAGGGGTGTGGGTGGGTGCTGGTCTCTGTAAATATTGGTGTATTGCTGTCAGAAAAGCTATTACCAACTCAGGGCCTCGGGCTAGTCTTTACTGAGAGGAGCGGGAGCATGAGGAGGAGGGAGGGAGGCACACAAAACACACACACACACACAGACAGACGCAGACAGAAAGAACAGCCACAAATGCTAACACAATCACACAAATGCATTGACACACACGAGCAGATAAATGTAGATGAGGTGGCAGAGTGAGGAGGGGAGCCAAGTTGTTCACAATGAGAACACACGCAGCCGTCCAGCAGCATTCTGGCGGTAATTTACAGAGGTGCCATTAGGTTTCAGTGTGGTGCTCCACCATTCTGTTGCTAATTTACAGACATGTCATTAGACCAGACAGGAGCACATAAAGCATCTCTGCATCGATCTGCAAGCTCGCAACAACAACAGGCGTACACACATGCACAAATCAGGCAAGGAAATGCATATAGGGTGACACAAACACAGTGAAGAAACATGTGTCATGCATGTGTGTGTTCACTTCACAAACACACCTGAGAGACTCACACACACGTGCCAAGACACGCACGCTCTCAAGTGGGCAGGTTGGAGTGGATCTGTTGTAGCTCAGATTAATGGAGTGAGTCAGTATTAGCTCAGAGTAAACAGTGAGACAGACACTGACATACACACCACATGTCACACTTCATCCTGTGGAGAGCACTGTCGATCAAAGCGAGCGAGCAGGAGGATGAACGAATACAGAGAAAGACGGGTGAAAAAACACAAATAAAAGAGAGAAGCTCTCAAGCTAAATATTTCATTCCCTATGGATATTTTTAACCATTATCATCTTGTGTTTTAGATGCCACATGTGATTTCTTCATTTTTTTGTTAACTGGTTGTGTGTAAAGACTGTAAATGTTTATCATCGCACTCAGGTCACCTTGATCTTAATGACTACATGATTAAATAAAGTAATAGAAAACAAAAAGGCATCTCTCAAGCTAGGTTATTTCATTTTCTTAGAAGATTTAACAGCTGTATTATATGATGTTTCTTGTGAGTCTTGTAGTCGTTTTTTGATCATTTCTTCTTGTCAATTTATGTTGTTTGTCAAATATCTTAATACTTAACTGTAATCCTTGTTTTTTACGAGCTGGTTGGGTGATTTTATGTAAGGCCTGACTGTAATCCTTTTATATTGCTCTCAAGGTTCCTTCTTTAGAAAAGACTTTTTAACTATATATCAATGAGACAGAAAGTCAAATCTGTCAAATTCACTTTAAAATATGTATTTTGCTCTGGAGATCTCAAAGCCTCATAAACACATAATCGACTTTAGAAATGTTTCTGTTATTTCTAGTTTTCATTTGATTGTTTTTTGCTAGACTTGATATTTTTTTAACTGTCTCTATTGCTTTTTACAAGGCAGTCATGTGGTTTTATCTCAGCTCTGTATAAAATGCTTGAATGATACATCTTTTAATTGGTTGGTAATACGACAGAAAATTAATTGGCAAAAACCTTAATGAACAATTAGTTATTTAAGTCAAAAATACCAAACATCTGTCGTCTCATGCTTCTGAAACATGAAGTTTAGGTGCTTTCCTCTGTTTTATATAATTGCAATATTATAAGATTTAAGATCTTAGCTGGATAGTTTTAGGTTCTGGGAAATTGTGATGAACACTTTTTTCTGACAATTTGTAGATCAAAATTATTCGACCAATTTAAAAAAATAATGAACAATTAAAGTTGTATTGATAATAATCTTTAGCTGCAGCCCTATTGGACTGAAATTATTTTGCTTTTCTTTTACTTCCCCCTGAAAAACAGATATCATCAAACTATCTGATTAAAATAAGACACCAAAGGAAAATAAAGAGGAAGATGAGAGTAGGATGAAAGGAAAGAGGGAAGGTAGGAAAATGTGTGAGAAATAACCAAGAAAACATGTGAGGAGCTCGTATGGGAAAGATGGCAGAAATGAATAACTAAGATAACTAAGGAGGCTATAGGCGGAGTGGGAATAGGCAAAATTGTAAAGCTGGAGGTTGATTGGCGTTACACTTTGATGGCTATCATTAAACTACTGCTCTAATGAATAAAGCAGTCCATGGGGAGGCAGCAGGGAGAGAGAGAGAGAGTGAATAACTGATCTGATGGTTGCAGCTACAGGGACCAGCTGCAACCGTACCGCCCCTCCGACGATCAAACACACATCACATGGATTTTCTCAGTGTGTTTGTGCACGTATGGAGAGTGTGTGCACATATGTGTGTGTGCGTGTCTCTCTCATATGGTTTTGTCTCTTCTCATGGGTCTCCTCTTCAACAGTTCACACACTAATTTATCATTTCCATGGCAACCTTGTGTTACAGGGGCTACGGCAAATATATGTGTGTTTGTGCATGTGTGTTTTAGGGAGAGAGAGAGAGAGAGAGGAAGAGGGATGGGGAAGGAGGGCAAGAGAGAGAAAGAGTGATTGAGTGAACAGTACATTATCATGGACAGCTGTACTGAATCAAAATGGCGGATGGAGGCTGGAAGCACATCAGGGGAGCCTACATTATACAGCACCTGATAGAGGGAGCAGGGTGGAAATGATGCAGGGTACAGAAAAGGGGAGCGATGCATAAGGGGGGATTTAAAAGAGGGAAGAATAAAACACGGGGACGAAGGAACTAATTGAAATGGTTAACATAGAATGAAAGAGGAGAGAGAAAGAGGTAGAGGGACAAGGAAAGGGAGTGGCGGAGAGCGAGGGATGGATGGCTGGAGAGAAAGAGAAAAAGAGAAAAATGCTGGTGTATCTAAATCCTAGTGTAGCAAGCCTCAATCATGGCAGCCCTGTCATTCTGGAGATAGCACACTGCAATTCCCCTGCACCTCGTTTTTAGCCCACCATGCAGTTCTGCTATCAGCTCCTCTCAGACTGTCCACACACGCAAATGCACACGCACGCAGCAGAAACTCAAACATCCTGCATGAAGGCATCCCTCCTTAATAACATACAGGTGGATTAACTATGAACTCATACAGTATACAAATAGATGACCAGCGTAGGAAATGCATGCAAATGTATGCTAACATATGCATAGTCTCTATATTAAGTTAAAGTGTGAAAATCTATACAGCCAACTTCAGTAAAGGCTACGACTGCCGTTTCCATCTCTATCCAGTGATATACAGCATCTGGCTTTGAAACCAATTGGCCTATCACATCACTGCCAGGGGAGCAATACTGTAGAGGAGGATATTACTGTCAGTACACAAGTGACAGATTGGTGGTCTGCAACGTTAGGCTCTTACTCCTCTTTTTGTTGTCACTGTTGTTAAAATGAGGGCATTTATTCCCAACAACAAATCTGACTTGACCAAGAAGTGAAAGTAGCATGGAAATGATGGATTGATGAGTTGACTGTCAGAAAAAAATAATGAGTAATTTTGATGACTGATTTACAGTTCAAATCATTTATCAAGCATAAATACTTCTTTCCTCTGCAAATTGAATATCTTCTGGTTCTGAAAATGTCACTTTTTCTTGGATAACGAATGACCTCTGATTGATTGACTAATAAAAGTGCCCATCAAGGTGCCATTAAATGTCTTCTTTTATCTGTCAAACTGTTTAAGACCCCAAATTATAATGTCAGGATCATTAAAATGCACCAGTTCTCACTTTAAAGAAACTGAAACCATTATATTTAAGTTCTTATAATGTAAAAAATTTCTTTAATGGTTAATAACATCATTTAACTTCTTTTGATCCCATGGTCAAGTATTGGAATAATCAATGTGGCAGCTCAAACTGACTATAAAAATTATGGCCAACACAATAATCAGCATTTAAGAGAATCATTAGTTGCAGCCGTTGTAGTTAAAATGTACATCATATACTTAAAACAGTCAAATGTGATATTTGTAAAACCCAAAGATTTCACTCAGAGTGATAAAAAGACAGTTAAAAGCAAAATTTGGCTTTAATGACAATGACATTTTGGTTAAGATTGTTATTAATGTCCAGAAATGGCCATAACTTTTTCAAGTACATTTCAAAATTAATTTCTTCAAGACATAATTAGAACTTAACTAAATAATATCTTAGATTAATCCCTTTGTATTTAATATAAAAAGTATGAACAGCACACTTCCTGCCATTATGTTCAATCTTTTATTACTTGTCCCTTTTTGTCTCTTTTTATCTATGCTCATCTCCCTCTCTCTCTCTCTGTCTGTAGCTTGAATTTGGCCTCCTCTCTGGTACCCAGGGAAACCAGCTTGTTTCCATGACAATGTCTGCAGGCAGAACAGTGTATTTGTCTTAAGCTGGATAAGATCAGAGTCAGTTTCATGCGTGTTAGACATACACACTCTCTCATACACACACACACACAGGCGCAGGTGTGCACACAAACACACATACATACATCACAGCATATATGCAAAAAGGGGAGAATATGGAGCGCCGAAAGGCACAAACATTGAAAAGATGTGCATTTGTGCATACATGCATTCAAACTGTATGAAACAATCAAGCTAAATATACCCACACAGACATATGATGCTGCTCATGTTTGCATGGATGTAGATTCACACACATACAGCAGCGTCACAGACACACACACGCAAACCTAATAAACCCCCTTACAGCAGGTTGTTAACAAATAACAAGAGCATAAAGACCTCTTTTCATAAAGGTAATGAAATGGGTTTTTAATGAATGCTGTGGCTATTTCCGTTGTTGTAGTTATGCCAGACAAGTACTGGGAGTAAATCAGTGTTTGTGTGTGGGTGTGGAACGCCTGTGAGTGCAAGTGTGTGTACGCTTGTTCATGTGTTTGTTCTTGTTTTGGCAAACAGCAAAGAAATGAACTTCAAATGCCAGATGGGGTACTGAAGTGAATCGCCAATTGGGCCACTACCCTCAGCACCCGCCCAGACACAATGGAAATTACCAGAACAGGTACAAGACAATTGGAGCGCAGACGAGCCTCTTTCTTTCACTTTCTTTATAAAAAGGGAGTGTGTGCGTGTGTGTGTGTGTGTGTGTGTATGTTTGTGTGTGCGTCGGATGAGGTATCTGCATCACTGATGAATACCATCCTGGCTGATGCGAGACTGTGTCTTGTCGGGGAGCCCAAGGAGAGATGCAGCGCCCCTGCTGAGAAACGCTGCAGTCTTATCTCCCTTCCTGTCTCCCTCTGCGTCTCCGACCTTCTCTTTCCAACTCTCTTTTCCCACTTTCTGAATGCGCTCCTATCTTTCCTCACCATCACTTTTCTACACTCCTTTACCCTTTTCCACCCAATCCCCCACACCCCCACACCCCCCCTCACACACTTGCAGCCAGCCTCCGCTCTATCGTTCTCCTTCATCCTCAGTAAACGGGGAGTCCGTTTGATGTCTTTATTTTTAGGCGATTACAGGGTGCATCAGCTTTGTGTGTTCCCTATTAGCGTTGCAGTGAGTGTTCGAAAATGTTAATGTGAACACTTATTAACGGGATGGTAATTGCATACAATTACCAATAAATGTATACATTTACAAGTGGGATTGCTACACATTTCCCATGGTGAATTCAGTAACTGTGCATCTTCCTGATAATGTGGGGGAAGAGCTCTGTATCTGAGCTGCGACTTTCATTACAAGAGCTGCATGGGTGTTAAGCATTAATGAGCACTGTTGTACAGTACTGTATTGGGTGTTGGTAGCACAGAGCAGAGGCAGAATTAGTCGCATTAGTGGAAAGGAAAACATATCTACAGAAATTCTGTGGTTGAGATAAAAAACTTTGTTCCAAGTGTTTTTATCTCTGCTGATGGCCAGAGTGAACCCAACTTAGTTTTAACAGATAATCTTTTTTTTCACAGCTTGAGATGTGGCTATAAGAAGCCAAATTCATGCCAGTCAGTTGGGCAGGAAACCAATTACCACACACTTGCCTTTTAACACCAAACGGTTTGCTCTCACCTCGAGTTGGATACTGCTCACTTGTTCATTTTGCTAAATTATGTAAGCACTGCAACTAGGGCAACTAATGTGTGTCTGACAAATATGTTTAAGTGATAAATACATACAATATATTACAGTGTTTACTTCAAGAGTAAAGTGATTTTGCAGATTTTAACAAGCTGGCAAAGACGTTTGGCAAATGCAAAATAAATGTTTTTTTGTTGTTTTTGGAGGTGTAATATTTTCTTAAATACAATGGAAAAATTCTGACAAAACAAAAAAACAAAACAGTTGATTCATTACACCAACATGGAGCAATTTCATCCACTGCTTCTACCAGGGCTGCAAACAACAATTACTCTCACTAGAATGATTAATGGCTTGTGTCTTTACAATGTCAGCTGTGTCAAAGAGTTTAAAATACCCATTCCAAGTTGCCAGAGCCCAAGGTGATGTCCTAAAATGACCAACAAAGGATTAAAAAGGCCAAAACCAAGACATATTTTATTTTGTCTTGTAAAAAGCCCATTGCATAAGTGGGATACGGTCCCAAAAATGTAAGGTGCAGGTCTCCAAGCACATTGTGGGATTTCTATGGAATGAAAACGTCTTTTTAACATGGAAATATGTATTTAAAATGTCCAGCGTGTTGTGACCAACATAGGTCTTCATCAGGGTCATTGTCAGCTGCTGACTCACCTTCATTGTTCCTCACTAATGAGCTGAGTCGTCCGCTGGTTCTCTATCAATTTGCAAGTCTATTGTGGCTATTCAAACTACATTATATCTATCTTCTTTTTAATCACTGATTTTTTTCTCTTCCTTTAATCTACTCTCTCTCCTCCTCCTCCTCTTCTTTCCACTTCCCTCCTCCATCTTCTCCTCTTCTTTTGATGAAGTGTCACTTCATTGTTTTTGACCAATAGGATATCACATTGATAGAGAAACATCCCATCATTGAACTCTTAAGCAGAATACAGTAAAGGTTTATCAGCTACTACTGACAATGACCCCAATGAAAACCTGTGTTTATCATATTTTCAAACAAAACATGTACTTCCGTGTAAAATAAAGGCATTAATTCTGCACAAGTCCTATGATGTGCTTTGGATCAATTATAAGGGAGATTTACATTCAACATGTCTATTAAAAGCATAATCCACCCATGCAATGAGCCCACAACTAAATGAATCAATCACACCTGTGCACCTGCAGTGTCTAAAGAGCACCTGCATGTGATCACCTGGAAGACCCTGCAGCACTTTTCCTCCACCGTCTTTGAATGACATTTTATTTTTAATGGTACTAAAGCCACAAAGATTAGTTTGTTAATTAATTAGTCAAACAACAATCAATCAGCAACCATTTCTCAAACAAGTGTTGATCCTCTTCTTTGTCAAGCATGATAATAAAAGGGAATTTTTTGAGATTTTTGACAAGCTATTAAGGATAAATTTCACAGTTCATGACTTCTAACAAACAAATCAGTTGATTCAAGAAAACTGTCAGCAGATTAAGATGAAAAAAAGCTAGGGAAACCTTAAATAGGAGAAACTGTTTGATATTTTTATTTAAAAAGTAACTTGTGCAATTTATCATCTATTAACAAGTTAGTAAATGTTAAATAATTAACAAACTACTTATGTTTTACAACCTAAAAAACAAACACCAAAGTGAAATAACTAGAGAAATTATAAGGAAATAGATCAAAAATAACAAAAGAATAGTTTTATTATATTTTCTGTTTGATTTAGGCCTAGTTTTATTAAAGAATTATAATCCATTGTGTGATTTATTATTAGGGTTATTAGATGATGATGAGTAAGAGGTAGGAGACGTGCTGTACTTTGCTGGTACTGACTGGTTCCCCTTGTCTTGGCGTCTGCTACCACTCCCAGCCCCACATATGGTGGAGTCAGCACGGAGCTCATCCTTTGCGCGAGTGTGTGTGTGTGAGTGTGTTTGCGTGTGTGAGCATTTTTGTGGGAAATGCACACACGTGTATATTAGAGAAACAGTGAAGATAGGTAAAGGTGCAAAAACAAAAGGGACCATTTACAGTGAAATCCACAGAGTGTGACACTGAATGGGTGTGCGTGTGTGTGTGTGTGTGTGTGTGTGTGTATGTGTGTGTGTGTGTGGAGTGCGTGTCCATCTGTGTGTTTTTGCCATAAGACAATGTGTTAAAATGAGCCGCTTTGATAGCCGACGCTTTATGACTCACAAGTGATGACTCACAATCCACCTCCCTGAACACACGCGCTCATGCACTCACGCATTCACGCAAGGCACGCACAAACATAAACACACGAACATACGAACACACACACCTCACTCCCTCTCCTGTCTTCATCCACTGACCGTGAAGAATATGTGCAGGCAGCCTTACTCATGCATATTTACACTGAACACACACACTCACTCACCTACTCAGCGGGCACTCTCTAAAGGTTATTGTGTGTGTGAGTGTGTGTCTGTTTGTCCGTCCGTTCACGTAAACCCGTGTGTGTAAAGGTCACTTCAAGTCAGACTGACCACTTGTTTATGCCGTGCACAGATTGATGGATTGATATTGAGAAAACTTGGACATTGCAGACAAACGCAGACAAACGCTGAAAGAAGAGAAAAAAAACAACCCCAAAATGCTAAATAAATAAATAAATATCATAAATAAGCATCGCTAGCAATTACATCCAAGAGCCACTCCTCAGTCCTATTCAGAACCTATAATCACTCATTCATCCAGAACCCTTCACGGTCTATTCTTGGCCAGACAGAGAGAAGAGAAAAGGGCAAAATCTTCTACTTGGCTTTAAGCACATTTTCCATCCAGATTATTGCTGCTCAATACTTTGCAAAAAAAAAAAAAAAAAGGGAAAAAAAATCCATTTCCCCCCTCTTCCTTTGGCTGCTCGATACTTATGAAAATCCAATTTGGCTCCCTCCTTTCTTTCTTCCCTCCACAATTCCTGCATTTTCACCCACTCAAAGTGATTAGTGATCTGTGAGTATCATTTCCAGGGAGAATGATAGCTGTGTTTTATGGAGGAGGCTAAAGGTCCAGGGCTCCCCATCAGGGCTGATGTCCCTTGGAGAATGACTGGGCTGGGAGGGCAGACAGGAGCACCGCTGTCCCTTTGCAGATACAGCCAGTTGCTCTACATCACAGGAGAGAAGACGACTCACTTTATCTCTCCCTCGCTCCCTCTTTCCCTCTCTACTCCCTCTATCTTTCATTCCTTCAGCTCTTCTCTCACAGGCACAGTCGCTTTTTCTCAATTTCTCCAGCACACACACACACACACACACAAGCAGACACGCATGCTATATATCTTTCTAAGACACCCCTCCCTACACCCAGTCTCCCCCCTCAAAGAAACTCATTTCAGCTTTGCAGGCTCCTCAAAAAGCCTCTTTACGCTGAGCTAACCTAAGCTAGGCTTCGTCTGCACCATTTGACAGCCTTTACATCTCAGTATGCAGAGCAAAAAAGACACTCACACAAACACACACGCACACACACAGCTTTTCCATGTGTATAGTTTCTGAAAGAGACTTCAAAGGTTTTTTAAAAAATAAGAGAAAAAATCAGCCACGCTTCTACTTTCACCCTATCACAATCCAAACATCCGTAATAGTGAGGGCATCCACCATACACAAATACACTGAGTACATTGTGTAATAATGCTGGAAACATATGTTAATACATGTCAGTCCTTAAGTAGCTGATTTAAAATGCCGAGCATAAGCCAGATGAAGCAATTAAATTTTCACTGCCACCTGGATGATTCACGGCAGACATTTTGAGGCAGAAAACTCAAGCACTAGGAGCTTACTAAGCAATCAAAACACAGAAAAGAGTGCTAAGATAGAAATATACTTGTCAAAATAGAAAACTCTCACTGTATTAGATAGTTAGAGACATAATTTGTGCACTATTCAAGATATTTCTATCGACCAGATTGGATGAGCATTTCATTTATCAGCGTATTTCACTGAATACACTGCGTCCCTGTCACACAGCCGTCATCATGTCCTCTCTCATCCAATCAAAGAGCACAATAGACGCAGATCAGCCTGTCACGGTCAGGCCTGTCTTCTTTTGGGGTCAATCAGTGTATTCATCAGCGCCATGCAGAGCCAGCCGATCCAGCAGCACCTACCTTCAGATTTTCAAAAGCACCTTAGGCCAGAGCTCCTATTCAATCGCCTGCATGCATTCACATACGCACACTCGTACACACATGCATCAACAGCTTACCTTACCGGAAAAAAAATGAAACATTCCAATTTAAAAGCAACCTTAAAAAGGAACTTGAGGCCGAACGGCTCTCAAAGGTCTGCATTTACATACATACAAGAGCCTGTGAATACATTCAACTTCAAAACCATCCAGAACAGCCCATCAGTCATACATATGAATAAATCAGTGGGAGGTACCTCTGAGCTTTCCTAAATTCACAGAGGGTGGTGTCCCAAACAGTGAGAAAGAGGGCAGCAACAAGGAAGAAAAAAAGAAGAAAGAGGGCAAGAAGAGAGAGGTGGCATTGTGAGTTTTGTTCATCGGTGAACAATTTTCAAAAGGCAGAGCAGAGGCACTTGTTTTCGGGCTGTGTTCAAAAAACACCGGACATCTTGGGGGTTATGGGGGTTCAGGTATAACAGGGTTGCTATCACACACGGGAACATCTGTTCAGAATCACATGTGCTCACCAATGTGTGAGCAGGAGCCCATGTGAGGACCAGCAATGGCAGAGCAAGACATGCTGGAAGCTGATGAAAAGCCACGGATGAATGTGAATGAGTGTTCCTGTGAAAACTGCCACAGCCATCGATTCAAACCGTAATTTAAAAGCACACATGCACACAGATGCTTCGTGCACACACACACACACACATCCATCACCTCAATCAAACTCGTATATACAGATGAGAGAAAATGAAATGAGGTGGAAGAGTAAAGGTTAATTCAAACCATCCATGGAGTCAGTCGGTCACTCGACCCTCAGCTCCATTTTCATGACGGGGAGCCCTGCCAAGAATCTAACCCAGCCAAGCAACGTCAAGCCACAGCCGTCTACACCCACCCATTACACCCCCCCACACCATAAAAAGCCATGGTTTTAGTGAATATCACAGCAGAAGTTGCTCTCAGGCTCGTCACTCTCTTTAAAAAATTACACCAAAAATAATCTTTAAGGCCATGTTTCATATATTACTAGTTAATTGTTCCACTTCAAAGGCCCAAGTCATCTATTTCAGTTTAAATTAAAACTGAACTTTCTGATGAGATTAAATGGGGCCATTTTAAAATGAAGAAATCTCAATTACAGAGAAAAACTGACCTTAGTTCAGTGCCCAGAGAGACAACTTCCTCCCGCGCCAGGTGGTGATGAAGTGGGGGGAGGGATACAGGGATTTGTGAGTGTGGGAGTGAGGAGATAGGAGTTGATGGTATAGCAGAGGACAACAGGAAGTGAGGTAAGAGGAGGCCATACCTTGGTCGCCAATCATCAGGTGTGCCAGACCTTAAAGGAAGACAAGAGCACAGTCAGCACAGTAAAGGTTCATGGTGCGTGAAGTATGTGTGTGTGTGTGTGTGTGTGTTTTTGAAGGTATGTGAATATATGTGTTATGTGATGCAAGAGTTTGTCAATGACATCCTGTGAAGGATAAAATACTCTGTGTGCATGTATGCGTATGACTCCTCTAAATTATTCCAAATGTCTAAAAAAAAAAACTTGCTTTGAAGACACTTACTCATCCTAGGAAGCGATCCTACGCACAAACAGGTATGCACACAGATGTTTTCACACAGCTATGAGCTAGGTTGTATACTGTACAGTATCTGTGTGTCTATGTCTCTTTGACCTTGAGGTCAGAGTCACTCCAAATGATTACACATGGGATGTAAAACTTACCAGGTGTCAGCAACCAAACCCTACATACCCACACAGACCAACACACATTTATGTTGGGCTACCTTGCGCCTTATTTTCCATAAAAGAAGTCAAGAAAAGAAGAATGTAAAGGACAAACTGACATGGAAAAGATTTAAATATGCAGAGAGTGCAGCTGGTGAAAATAAGATGATGATAGAGCTACAGAGATGTGTACTTTAATAACTACTTAATAAATTTAAGATCATGGGAAAGAAGGAATCAGACAAAGAAGCAAAGAAAGAATAAGAGGAGAAACTTAAAAACAGATAGATGGAGACATAGATAGATAGATAGATAGATAGATAGATAGATAGATAGATAGATAGATAGATAGATAGA